>OY744496.1:9914150-10072464 GCA_963556185.1 Pseudopediastrum boryanum
CCGCCCTCCTCCCTGCCCCCCACCCCGCCCACTACAGCCCGCCCTCCTCCCTGCCCCCCCTCCCTGCCCCCCCTCCCGCCTTCCTCCCCCCCCCCCTATGTACCTGCCATGGGTTCCAGCGCCTTCCTCAAGGGTTCTTCACACAGGTCCAGGGCACAGTAGCAGATGGACTTCCCTGCAACCCTCACAGCATCTAGCAGGGGAGCAACCTTACGCATGGACCTGCGGAATACATGCAGAGTTTAGGTGTCAGGTTTAGTTTAGGTACTAAGGGGGGAAAACACCCAGGGGGGGGAAAAACACACAGGGTTCAGGGTTTAGTTTAGGGTCTAAGGGGGGAAAACACGCAGGGGGGGGGGCGGCAGAGAAGCCAACCTAGTGTTAGCTGGACCTCATTTTCAAGCAAATGTGTTGTTGTTTGTTTATGGCTGCATAAGTAAAGGCAACCGATACATGATTTCACTTTACGAATTTTTTGTGATAGCTTGAGGTGCTGGGCCTATGACAATTTGATATGGCATACCATGGAATGCAATAGTAGCTAGATTGCTTTGACCATATCACAATGTGCCAAGGCAGAAGGGGCATCGCACCTCAAGATAAAGCAAAAATGTGCCTTGGCATTGTCAACCCTGTACTTTGTTGTAGTACCTTGCTGTTGGGTGTAGCAGCCTTGAATGCAACAGGCAGTTGGGACATAGACAGCAGCACATCGTCGAAACAAGGCACATATGCTCGCCATACATACTGACAAACCTGTTGGAAATCATGCCTTGGGCTGTGCACAGCTGTGAGCGTAGCTGTAAGGGAGTGACCACCAGTTCAGGCAATTTTTACGTTACGTTGCAGCAGCTTAACTCCTACTGGTTCCAGCGCAGCAGGTATGAGCAGGTAACATAAGACGTCCGCGAGTGCAGAGTGTTCATTGATGAAGCCAGGGCAGCAGCTGCAGCTGCAGCTGGACTGCGAATGTGTGACACATGCCCTCTGCAGTGCAAAGTGTAAATGCAGACGGCTGCTACTTGATTGCACAAAATTTGAGTTTGATAAAACAGTGTGACAGAGTGCTTGTGTATTGACAGAGTGAGTACACAATCAGCAATGCCAATCTGCAACACGTTAGAGTGCACATGCAAGCAGTTTGCAGTTTGAATTTATGCAAAGAATCATCCCGATATTCGGGTCCCTGCTTACCCTGCGCCTAGCTCCACGACCAGGGCTCCATGTGGCATGGCCTCAGCTACA
Source organism: Pseudopediastrum boryanum (assembly GCA_963556185.1). Lineage (NCBI taxonomy): Eukaryota > Viridiplantae > Chlorophyta > Chlorophyceae > Sphaeropleales > Hydrodictyaceae > Pseudopediastrum > Pseudopediastrum boryanum. Next base: position 9,915,396 of record OY744496.1, read on the forward strand.
ATCTCTTGACCATGACGTTGCAAGATGTCCAGCTCAGCATTCGTCAAGTAGTATTCTGGTAGGTGGGTGATCTGGTCAAACAACCGCAACCCTTCGTCGTCGTACAGGATGTACGTGGGTAGGGAGCGTATAAGAGATGCGGTCGGGACGTTATCGGCGTCGGGGATTGATGTGGGCTCGATGCAGGGCGCATCGTACGCAGCTGCGGTTGCTTTGCTTAGGGAGTGGCTTGGAAAGAGGAGACCTTGCAGCACCGTCCTGCGAAGTTGGCTGTCATCGGTTTCATCTGAGGACAACGGTGGGGACGTACATCTGCTTATGTTGGCCTCATATGCTGGCGCCTTCAGGCAGAGCTGTTCCATGCCGCAGAGGGGCAACTGCTGTCCATGCTTCGGACCTGCCAATTCAAAAATGGATGTGCCACAACCATTCTGCTGTGTATGCTCGTGATCCATGCATGACGTGGCGTACAGCAAAGCTCCAGGATCGTGCAGGTCCGTATTCTTCTGCAGTTCCTCGTATGAAGAGGCACCACGGATGTATATAATGCGAGCCATGCTGCTGTGAGGATGATCTGGCCAGCCCCCTCACGTCAAATAGATCTGAGAGGTCGATCGGCGTGGCTACCAAGGTATAGCAGATGCAGGAATTCAACTCGTGTTTGACGTCAACTCGGATCAAAATTGTTACAACACAGCGGAGGACAACAGAGATCACGGCGAACCCAATGAGCGTCTACGTTGCAGCTATCCTATCAGAATACAACTAGTATGCTCAGACCAGCAACCCTCGGCAAAGAAAGTGAATTTCAACTGTTGTGTCCGATGTACCCGGACTCGCTGTTCGTAGCATGTGAAACTTACGAAGTACAGGCCAAACGGAGGCACCTTGGGCAGGTCATTTTCGTGCCAATGCGCCATTCAAAGCGCCGTTTACAGCAAAAGCTTCCGCATATGCTGGCGGACGAAACGCACCCTGGTGACGAGAATACATTTGTCAACCTTGACGTAATCCGTACAACCGCAGGGGCATGGCCAAGGTTCCACAGTTCAGGCGGCCATGACTTCCACCAAGATAGTCACGAGTTGGTATGCGAGCTCTCTGCTCAACACACGACCTGCCCTACATACAATCGTGCACGGCGCGCCGCATCTCCTCCTTCTGCGCTTACACCCATACACCCATAACCCGGCCCCGTTTTCAGGACACCTGCATGCATCAGCATCTTGTTTAAATTTCGGTACCCTTCTCCTCCGTGGCAAGTATCCCCCATGACTCCGTAAGGGTCGCAGGGCTAGTGCCTGGGGTGGGCTTCAGTCCCATAGATTGTATTGTATTGTATTGGGAGTATTGCCTAGCCAGCACCAACGCCCGATCCCGCTGCAACCGAAGCCTTTTCAACAAGCGAACCCTAAACCCCATGTCTCCTGCCTTTGCACGCTGTCTGCACACCACGCCAAAATGTACAATTTGGAGCACATAGTAGTACGAGCCCGCCCCAACCCACAACCAGTCCACCAAAACAATCCCTCCCACGAGACCCATATTGGCAGCCAGCTAGAATGATTGGCAAAACCTCTATCCACTTCCTTACATGCCATCATCATCCCACGCCCTATCCATCTTCTCCTTAGGACTCCTCCTCTTCTCCGCCACCTCCCCTGCCACCTCCGGCAACTTCGCCGCCTCCTGCTTCGCCTCTGCTGCCTGAATGGCCTTCCTCTTCTCCACCATCTGCTGATACTCCTCCCGCGAAACCCTCTTCACCTTAAACCACGGCAGCCCCGGCCGCTGACTCTTCATATATGGCTCCACCTCGTTCTGTGCAAAGCGCCAGCTGTTGCTTGGACCAGGCAGGAAGGGGTCTCCGTCCATCACACTGCGCTTGGCTAAGTCACTCGTGTCTTGCATGTAGCTGTCCTTCGTGCGCGGGAAGCGCTTGTTGCTGCCCTTGACTTGAATGACAGCCTGGCGCAGGGTATAGGGGGCATGGGGTAGGTTGGGGTTTATTCCGAGGGCTCGGTAGAGGGTGCATCATAGGTGGGAGGGCGAGGAGGCTTCTTATATTTATACACAGCCTGCATGCACATGGGGCAGATGGGGCGGCATTGTTACTAATTGCCCACACTGTGTGTATGTGCATGGCTAAAAGTGCAGCATGGTCATAATGCAGATATCTGTTGCTGGAGTGTGCTTCAGTGTCTTTGTGCCTGCCCCCCCTTCCATGTATTGCAGCTGGTAGGCTAGCAGCAGGTGGTTGCTTTGTCGTCCATGCAGCAGCAGATACGGTGAATGCAATCATTCAAACATCACAACACTACATTTGCCCTTCAAAGCCATCATGCTCAGCTTTGCTCAGCCACATTTTCATCACCACAGCCATGTGGAGCATATGTATCATTTTAATTGACATCACAGTGTAGTTTTCCCTCACCTATCACAGCGCTGCTTCCTACTACAGATCCACAACCCTCTTTTCAGCTGCCCCATTGAAAACCAATGGCTGAGGCACCTCTAGCCCCTGTCACATCTTATTCCCAGAGCAAGATTTGTTCAACCTAACATCCCACCCTTGGCCTTTGCTAGCTCGGAACCCCTTACCTCTTCCTCAGCAAATCTACTGCAACTTAAAACTCTGCACAGCATTCTACTGATTTTTGGCTGCACCGAGCTTTTCTTCGTTCCAGCAGTGCATCACACACCCTTCTGATCTTGTCCGCACTCTCCCCTGCTTTGATTACTTGTACCCCAACCTTCAATCGCATTTCACACATTCCATGCTCTGCCAGATGCCATGCTTCTTACTAGCTTCTCCCATCCCTCTCTCCAGACAAGAACCCTTTCTCCAATATTCCCCGCCCCCGCTAGCACCCCACCCCCCTATAGAGGCTCTTGGAAACCCTACTCTTATTCTAGCCCCGGTACACAGCCCGTAGCCTTAAACCCACCTTTATCCCAAACCCTGTAGACCCATGTAACCCCCCTCTCCCTCTCACCTCCTCTCCTCCAATGATATGATCAATGATTCCATAGTCCTTGGCCTCCAGTGGGCTCATGTAGCGATCACGATCCGTGTCCTCCTCAATCTTAGCCAGGGGCTGACTGGTGTAATCAGCCATGATGCGATTCAGGTTAGCCTGTGCAGAAACAGCAAAGGGAAAACCGATAAGTGAAATCATTACAACAATTTGCCCCTACACCTCCCAGCTCCAAGGACTGCTGCTGGTAAATCGCATGCTTGCATTGCATTGCAACAACAAGTCTGCCCACTCGTCCATAGCTCCTAATTCAGACCCCAAACCCCCTTCCGCTTCACTGGGGCTGCACCTTATGATGCGGTGCATACCTCTCTTTTATACAAACAAACAGCAAAATGAATACTCTTGCCTTGGTCTTGGGCCCAGGCCTGAACCCCTCTCCTCCCAGCACAACACTGATGCAATCAGCCGTTCTTTATTGGCTCATTTGCTTTTCCACCCTGTCTCTTAGACCCAGTTCCATAACACAGCACTATCATATTGTGCCAGGGGCAGCACTATCATGTTGTGCAGAGTCGGCCTCCCATCTCGCTCAAATACCTCTCCCAGCCCCCCGCTCTCCATGACAATAATTCCACCTGCACCTCCCATGCCACCTTGACATCCCCCCTAAACCTCCTATCCCGCCAAAACAAACGTTACAAAGCAGCACTGACTCTGCCCCACAGTGCTCATGTTGCATAATACGCGTCTGCCTCCCCACTTGGCCTCCCCCTTGCACCCCCCCCCCCTCCTTCCCCCCCACCTGCAAGCACATGACGGTGCGGCCTGTACATCACATCGTCCACTTCACAATCCTAGGCTTCAAAATGGTTCTAGGGTCAAAACCTAAACCCCAAACACTCTTCACACCATGGGATCCCAGCCCTACCCATCTGACTCACAGGAAGCCTCCTAACCCCCCCCCCCCCCAGGACCCTGCCCCCACAATCATTTTGGAGAACTGCCACATGAAACTTGGACCCGCCTGGTCTCCTTGCCCTGGGTTTATCCTCTCACTCCTCCCTGCAGCTCCTTCAGCCAGCTTTCCCACCTTTTCCCTCTACCATTCCACCTCTCCAGCCTGAGCCCTCTGAAAGGAGAAATTCCTTATGCCTTTCCCTCCTGCTCAAGTACCTGGCAGACCCTCCTGCCTCAATTAGCGGCAGAATATCTCTTATGATGTCCACCGCCTGTCTAACTCTCTCTCCTCATTTGAAGTTCTTTTGAATATACTGAGGATTATTAAAATTGGGAGTCTCAGCCATGAAGACCCCAACCCCTACTTCAAACCCCTGCCTAAACCCCACAAAACTCCTTTCCCATCATAAAACCCTCTAGATCCTGCCCTAACCCCCTGGCCCAACCCCCACCTTGGGATACATAATCCCTTTCCCACTCATGTCTCAACCCCTAGAAAGCCCCCTCTCCCCAAAACCTTGCCTAAACCCCTCCTTCCCCCTTCGTTAACCCCTGCGCTACGTTCCCTGCCCCACAACCCACCTTATGGTACATGATCTCCTTGGCCTGGATCTCAATGTCCACCGCCTGCCCACTAGCTCCTCCCAGAGGCTGATGGATCATGATACGACTGTTAGGCATGCTGTGCCTCTTGCCCTTCTTACCCGCACCCAGCAGGAAAGCACCCATGGAAGCAGCCAGGCCAAAGCAGTAGGTGCTGACATCAGCACGACATAACATCATGGCGTCATAGATACCCATGCCAGCAGATACAGAACCACCTGGGGAGGGGAAGGGGGCGAGGGGGAAAAATTCAAACACAGGTTTGCAGGAACTCCTTGGGTGCATGGGTCCAAAACCATGGTCGATGCTTTGCAGCAGCATCTACATAGAGAGGATGGAGGTGGAGGTGTTTATCGCGCGCAGAGGTGTTTCTTTTTGCCTTAGCATGTAATCTTCACAGACAAATGGCTAGTGGGAGGCGTCCGATACCCTTACAAGAGCCTCGATAATGGGAAGCTATCATCTCATCAGCGCTGCTGCGGGAACACAGTGGTCCCAGGTGGATAGCTGACGCGGGAGGAGGCGTGCAGCGCAGCAATAAGAGCTAAGGGCCTGCATCTCTCCTTGGAGGGAAGAGGAATCATTGTGCTAGGCCAAGCCTCATCCGTGGCCTCTGAGCACACACCAACAGCTGCTTGGCACACTCCCCCAAACATATGTGCAAGAGACCCTGAACCACATACAACCTGCCTCCTGCTGCTGCTGTTGCTTCGGTTCGTAAGCATGCCAATACTGCATGCTACATCATTACCTGCACATCCTTGCTATTGCATTTCACAAACTGGATAATACCTTGGCGCCCCCTGTGTGCTGCTCCTGCTACTGCACGCTTGGCATTATTTCATTTCACCAGTCTGATACGATCCCTCCTCACGTTGCTGCTGCTTTTGCTAATGTGCTGCACCTTGACCGCATCGTCTACAGGGCCATCAGATGTGTTACTGCCATAAGAACTGCAACAATAACCCTCACCACTAGGGCACTGATGCGACAGCAGCCCTTGGTGACCTGCGTCTCCCGAAATACAACTGCTGCTGCTGTCCAAGTCCTCCACCCCTAGCCAGACGTGGTCCTAGTCCCCTGCTATGCCCACTGCTGGTACATTTCCTAATGACCCTCAAGGCGACCTGGACCTCTTGCTGGTGCGCTACCTATGGGCTGGCTGGCCTGCTGCTGCTCCTCCTGCTCCTGCTGCTCCCAGCACCTACCAGGAGAGTTGATGAAGAGCTTGATATCCTTCATTGCATCTTGGTTGTCGAGTAGCAACAGCTGACTGACGATGGCATCTGCACCAAAGTCTTCTACCTCCCCACCAAGGAACACAATACGCTGGCGTAGTAGCAGACCGAAGGGGTCACCAGCCATGTCTGCTGTGCGTGGTGCCATGATAGGCTGGCCGTTTGCCTGAATCCATGGTCGGTCAAAGCCTTTCTCTCTGTGTGTGAATGAGGCGTGGACCCTAACGGCTGTGCGTGATCTGCTGCTGCTGGTGCGTGGCCTACTGCTGCATGCTGCCGCGCTGTGGCTGCAGGCCGCAGTCAAAGCTGACATCCTGCGCAGCAAAGAACAAGGTCGGCTGTAACTAGCGTAAGCGTAGTTACAAGCTAACTGCAGCGTTTCTGAGCTCCTTTGCAAGACATGCCTGGCAGGCATGTCGCCCTATGACCAGTTCATGAACGGGAACTGGATGCGGATCAGATACATTCAGTCAGGATGGGCTCGTAAAGCAACAAACATTGGAGGCATGCATATGCATGCTCTGCCAAACCGAGCAGGGACCCTGCGGTACAACCTAACATCTGACAGGTCCCAAATCGTGGTTGCTTCAGTGCAATGACCATGATTATCAAGCGCACCTGCTATACTATGTCCACTCCAGCAACTAAACGATCCTGGGCTTAAGTACGGAGTGGGACCATGCAGCAACGCAGGCCTTAGATCAGCTGCTCGCACAGAGTGCTAAGAAAAGGGCCAGCATGTGCACACAGGTACAGCTAGCAAAGTGGAGATCTGCTTCTTACGAATCCCTCTGGCTAAGGCACGAGCATACGAGATGTGGAGAGGGCCTGTGGGAGTGACTGCCGCTCAGTGCAGTAGCAAGTGTGCTACAGCTGGTGAGATTTCGGTGGGACTGCTCGACTCTTCCAACGAGTTATCACAGAGTCCCATCGTTGGTAGTTATTCCACCAAGACAAATTTGGAGTAACTCTGAACCCTTGACCGGTTCGCGAGCAAGCACGGAGAGGTAGGGGAACTGGGGGCTGCTGTACTCAACGAGCCGATGCGCTCAGGGGGAAGTCCCGTATGGTTTTCTTTAGCACTAAGCAGAAAGAGCCATGTGTATCAGCGGAGGTTAAACGACATCCTTAAATACTAATCTTGAACGCATGTTCGCTCCAGCATAAACTATATATGAGCTGCCTTACTCAAGTAGCAGGGAGGCTCTTACCCCCATTGGGGCAGTGGAGGTTTTGGGTGATTTTGACCTAGCTGCTGGACCTCATGTTTAGGCATGCATATATTGTCATACATGTCGAAGTTTACCCGTATTCTGTTCCACCTCGCTGCTCTTTGTGACAGCTTGAGGTGCGGGGCCTATGGCACTTATTGCTACGGCATATCATGAAATGTAATAATAATATGAGCTGCCCTATTAAGCAGAACGTTTCTCTACAGGACTGCTTGAGTTGAGTCACTGCGATAATGTCCGTCTCAAAAACAGAACCACATTTCTACACACATGCCCTATCGGACACCCCATACATCACAAGCCATGGATTTAGTATATGCCAGTGTGGGACCCACTCAGCATAACAAGCGGCAAACATTCACAGCCATACTACTCATACTGTTGGCCATCATACTCTCATGCTGGACATCTTCCAAGGTTGCAAACATCCTTGATGATGTCCAGTACTTGCAGCTCGAATACCATGCCCCAAAGCCAGTCCAAACCAACAATCACACTGATCTCTGATCTAAAAACAAAACAGCCAAGGTGCTATATGTGTGGCCATTGGACTCAATATAAAAGTAGCCATATTATTACATTCATGATATGCCATAGCGAAAGGTGCCATAGGCCCCGCACCTCAAGCTGTCACAAAGTACAGCGAACAGAATACGGGTCATCGTAGCCGTATGCATGTAGCCGTATGCATCCAAGATGTAAACATGCACTTGAAAACTAGACCCACGAACCGCACCCAACTGTGTTCGCACCATAACCACCCCAACCCCATAATCATGATGCTAGCCAAGCATGGACAGCAGTGCTGCCGTACTTCATGCCATACTGCCAGCACTCACATGAAGAGAACAGCATCATTTCCAGCACTTTCTACATGTGCCAAGAAACCTTCAAAGAACTGGTAGGCAGCCAGGATACTGCTAAAGAGCGACAGACCTCCTGCACCTAGCAGTGCTGTATCATTGTCAAACTGTGCCTGCCTTGGCATCACCCAACAGCCATGCTCTGCCTCAAATATCACAGGCACTAGATGAACACAAGGTTGCCATGGGCGCCCGCATCCCTGTAATACGAAGGGCAGCCATTATCACGTGCAAACTCGAGAATATCAAGGTAGCCCCTAGCAGTTGCCTCTTTACGCACACGACCATCCCATTCGACACCATTAGCCACTAACCACTGCAACATATCAAGGCGGTTAGCTGCTGCACAGGCTGCAGTCACATCACCATTCACAGGGCACCCATGCGTGCAAGCCCACTTGAGCAAATCAAACTGACCACCTGCTACCGCTGCAACCGCCGTGGCAGCATTCCAAGCCACAGCATTCTCAACCACCCATCTCAGCACATTTATGTGGCCTGCACCTGCTGCAGCAGAGCAAGATGCTGCATCAATAGGGCATCCCCTCTCCACCACCCACTGCAGCATCTGCAAATTACCCTTGCCAGCCAGGGTAGCACAAACAGCTCCCTCCCACTCACATCCATTGTTTCGGGCCCACTGCATGATCTCCAGATGCCCTTTCTCAGCTGCAACCGAAATCACCCTCGAGTCCCAAGGGCAGCCATTTCCCCTTGCCCACCTTAGTACCTCAAGGTTGCCAGATGCTGTTGCAAACACAGTGGTGCGCTCATCCCACGGGCAGCCGTTGTTTCTTGCCCACTGGAGGACATCCAAATGCCCAGCTCCAGCTGCGGAGGCGCACGTGCTGGCGTTCCAGTTGCAGTGGGCCACTTCTTTAACCCACTGCAGCAAGACAAGATTCCCAGTCTGGGCCGCCGCTGCACATGTCCTGAAGTCAAATGGGCACTTGTTCTCCAGGAGGAACTGCAGGACGTCTGCGTGGCCCTTTGAAGCTGCTGCCAAGGGAGCTTTGCCATCCCAAGGGCACTTCTTGTCCAAAAGATGTTGCAGGACCGGGATGTGACCACCTTCAGCAGCTGCTGTAAAGATTGAAGGAGTATAAGGGCAACCCATGGCCTTGGACCACTGCACCACCTCAAGCTTGCCAGCCTTAGCAGCTGCCTCGCATGTGTCGACTCGGCAATGAAGGCTGTCCCAAGCGCTGCCATGCGTTTTGAGGTAACCCAGGATGGTCATGTCCCCTCGTTTAGCTGCTGATGCTAGAAGCTGCTTTTGTTGGTTGGAGGAGAAGGACGCAGCTCCAAGCTCTTGAAGGACCCACAGAGGCAGCTCGAGGGACGCATCGATGACGTTGCTGCTGGATGTGTGTTGCTCTTTGACCCATTGACGGAAGTGCTTGCTGAGCGGCTTGATGGCGAAAATTAGGTAGTTGGGGGGGAACAAGTCGAATATGGTCTCCAAAGACGCCAGGTCCAGGTTTCTGCTTCCACTGCTGCATGCCGTCTCTTCTCGGGTCACATGGAAGCTGGGTATCTGCTTCTGCGATAGAAGGCTGCGTCCATCTCGGGTCTTCATCTCGCAGTGCACGAAGGCCTCGACCAAAGTCTCCATCTTGACACGGAGAAAAGAGACAGGAGGTGAGTGAGTTTATAACCGTCTGGAGAACTTAAGATGTAGCTTTGCTAGCAATGTAAACTTGACGGACGTACAGCGGGGCCTTTCTAGAAGAAGGCGGGGCCTGAAGAAACAGTGTGATCCCAGAAACAACGCTACGGTGTCGCTATGAATGCAACACAATGAAATAATCAAATAAGATAGCAGAGAGACAACTGGAGTCCCATAGGTATACCCAAGCATGGCTGAAGCCAGATGAGCTCAAGCTGCTGGCTTGAAGAGGCGTTAGCTGCCCGGGTTCACGGAGCGGTGACCAGCAGCTACAGCCTGGAAAGGGAGGTTTCTCACCCTCTAGACCACCTGCCCATAAGCAGAAGATACCCGCTATAAGGCTCGTCAGGTCTACGCTTAAGTATGGTTGTTGTCTTGACTCTCCCCGTGTCTTGCAGGCCTTCGCCGATGGGCAAGTGCAACAGGGATGCCTGTGCCAGGCATTTATCGTGGGATCATGGTACATAGGTATCAGTGGTATGCCAAGACTTGAATTTGCTGTGCTCGATGCAAATGGGCCGCCCTTACCACTTGAAGCCAATCTCCGACTTCCAAGTCGGCAGCCACACTGTAAGCGGGTTTAGAGTTGTGGTGATATGTTAATCGGTGGTCCTATAATCAGCATGCGAGCATGACGTGTGGTACACAAGTCTCATTTTCCTACTTGTAGACTGCATTTCGCTAACCATGCCTACAGCAATGGCCAAGCAGTTACAACAGCCAATCCTCCCATCACATCCTTGGGGACACACTAAAGCCATGAAATTAGAACAAAACATGCTTTCGTCATATCCCTATTCTAGAGCATCCACAGTTACACAAAAGAGGGTTCCTCGGCCCATGCAAGTGCGTCCTCATGGTGACCACACCACATTGACCCAGGGCATCCACACCACCCGCCTAACAAACATTCAAACAAGCTTTGGTTGTGGTGTGGCTGCTCAAAGGCACCTTAAGCCTAAGTAAACGTGCAGAAGAGGGGGTCAAGTGTCTGCAAACTAAAGCACTATGGCCAGCTAGCACAAGGGACAAAGTCACATCAGGCTGACAGAGAGACGTTACTAAGGTCTAATCAGGTAGTTACTCCACACACAACGAATGACAACCGTGGGTTGAAGCAAGTACAGCACACAAAACGATTTGTCACCAAGCACTAAATCTACAGCACCCTTGCAAAGCTCATTTGGTAGGGTCCATGTACAGCTCTCCTCAGCACCGTACGAGCAGCTGCACCCTTAGTAGGCAGCCGTGCAAGTGAACACAGAACAATCATAAATGCACCGTGCGCCCAGCACCTCACAATTGCTTTCTAGCCCATCGGAAACCTTGAGTGCTGCTATATTATGCAGGCTCTCCCAAGGGCAATCATTATCTACCAGCCACTGCAGCACCACTACGGCTGCCCTCCTGCTGTTGCCTATAGTCAACCACTCTAAGATCATACCCCTTCTGCACGCTTTCACTGCAAGATCACCATTAGACGCGGCATTGGCATCGTCTCGTTGTGCACTCCAGCTCCATGGATTAAAACATACTCCAACACCTCCACATGCCATTATCTGCTGCAGCCAAGCATATGTTCTGACCTAAGCTGCAGCTTCCTTGGTCGACAAACAACTCCAACAATACGCAGGTGCCCCTCCTGGACTGCAATCATGCACTTCCTAGAACCATTGCAAACATAGCCATTGACTGCTTGCCCCCTGGAGCATCTCCAAGTTCCCAGCCTTAGGAGCTGCAGTACAACCTACGCAGTTCCAGGCCTGGGAACCCCATTGCTCATGCATCACTGCAGCAGTTGCAAGTTGGCACTCCCAGCTGCTTGCATGCAGGAGCATGTGGTCAAAGCCCTGGCCAAGGCAACAGGCTGAAACATTTCCCTGCAGGACTGCTTCACATTGTGCCAAGCAAGGAGCTCTCAGAGTTTAAAGCACATCGCTGGAAACATGCACCCTAACCAGAATCCCGTACATTTCAAACCATATCAGCCCCAGATGGAATCCATGTGTGCATTTCCCAAGCCACTTGTCACCACGGCACTATATCAGCGTCAGCATTCTCATCAATAAGGTTAAAGTACTTGCAGACATACCATGGCCCTCTCAAAAAGCCGATGGTAATCCCTTTGCTGGCCATCTTGTTCAGGTTGCATCATGGAGAATGTCCACTGCTTGCAGCTGGGATGCCATGCCCGAAGGCAAGTCCAAACTACCAATCACAGCCATCTCTGATCATACCCTTCAGGCTGAAAGGCATAGCAACCAAGATACTGTGTGTGGCAGAACTGAATCGGATAGAAGCAGTATACATCCAAAGTGAAAGTCTGTAGTTGTACATGAGTATCCAAGCAGACCCCATTTCCTTGTTTGCACCGATCCCCATCCAATCCCACAGTGCTACCCAACCATGGACAGCAGTGCTGCAGAAATCTTGTAATTCACTCTCTGTTCTAACCTTGAATTCATAAGCATGCTTTATAGAACGACGCCATACTACCAGCCACCACACTGGCAGTATCTTCACACATGCCAGGGAACCTTCACAGAACAGGCAGACAGCCAGGGTATTGCTAAACTAAACAGATAAACCTCCTGCATCCAGCAGCGTTGCATCATCATTGTCGACTGGGCTTGCCCTTGCTAGCACCCTACAGCCATGCCCTGCCTCAACCACCGCAGGCGTTCAGATTAACACAGTATTGCCATGGGCGGCACCGCCATACATGTACTGTGAAGGGCAGCCATACTTGCATGCAAACTGAGGATAGCCCCTATCAGTTGCCTCCTTGCACCACATTCACTGTTTTGGGCCCACTACATCTGCAGGTTTCCAAGTGTTTGCTGCAACCAAAATCTCACATTGCTGTGTGATAAAAGGGCAGCCATTCTCCCTTGCCCACCTTACTACCTCTAGTCCACTAACCACTGCAACATATCAAGGCGATTAGCTGCTGCACAGGCTGCAGTCACATCACCATCCACAGGGCACCCATGCGTGCAAGCCCACTTGAGCAAATCAAACTGACCACCTGCTACCGCTGCAACACAAGTGTCAGCATTCCAAGCAATAGCATTCTCAACCACCCACCTCAGCACACTTATGTGGCCTGCACCTGCTGCAGCAGAACAAGAAGCTGCACCAATAGGGCATCCCCTTTCCACCACCCACTGCAGCATCTGCAAGTTACCCTTGCCAGCCAAGGTAGCACAAACAGTTCCATCCCACTAACATCCATTGTTCCGGGCCCACTGCAAGATCTCCAAGTTCCCTTCCTCAGCTGCAACCAAAATCACCTTTGAGTTCCAGTGGCAGCCATTCTCCCTTGCCCACCTTAGTACCGCAAGGTTGCCAGACGTCGTTGCAAACACAGTGCTGCGCTCATCCCACGGGCAGCCGTTATTTCTTGCCCACTGGAGGACATCCAAATGCCTGGCTCCAGCTGCTGACTGAGGCGCACGTGGAGGCGTTCCAATTGCAGTGGGCCACTTCCCTAACCCACTGCAGCAAGGCAAGATGCCCAGTCTGGGCCGTTGCTGCACAGGTCCTAAAGTCAAAAGGGCACTTGTTCTCCAGGAGGAACTGCAGGACGTCTCTGTGGCACTTTGAAGCTGCTGCCAAGGGAGCTTTGCCATCAAAAGGGCACTTCTTGTCCAAGAGATGTTGCAGGACCGGGATGTGACCACCTTCAGCAGCTGCTTCGAGTATAGAAGGAGTCCAGGGGCAACCCATGGCCTTGGACCACAGACTACATCCAAGTTGCCAGCCTTGGCAGCTGCCTCGCTGTGTCAACTCGGCAGTGGAGACTGTCCCAAGCGCTCCCATGTGCCTTGAGGTAATCCAGGATGGCCATTTCCCCTCTTTTAGCTGCTGGTGTTTACATCACATCACATTCATAGGGCAACTATGCGTGCAAGCCCACATGAGCAGATCAAACTGACCACCAGCTACCGCTGCAACACAAGCATCAGTACTTTAAGGCACACCATTCTCAACAGCCCAACTCAGCACACTTTCGTGGCCGCCTGCACCTGCTGCAGCAGAACATGCGGCTGCATCAGTAGGGCATCCCCTCTCCACCAACCACTGCAGCATCTACAAGTTACGCTTACCAGCCAGGGCAGCACAAATAGTTCAATCCCATTCACATTCATCTAAACAAGCCCACTCCATATGTCCTGTGTCTTCCTTAGCATGGGGCGAAAAGAGTCATGCTGACATGTGTCACTCAGCTCCGCCGTGATGCAATGGAAACCGACTTCCAAAGACAGCCATGCAGACACTGACTGGAATAAACAGCAAGATCTGTGCATAGGCACGTTACCGAAAAGGAGGGGTTTGCATCCCAGCAGCAGATCTTATGACCTCATGTGCCGGATGAAAAGCCCCTCCACTGCAGGTCCGGATGGCATTGTTTGTTATCGAGGACTACTTAAGACGAGAAAAGAAATATCTACAACAAGTGAGAAGCCCTTACACCTGCCAGCCGCGAGACTGCTGAACAGCCGGGTCTCAGTTTGTACAGATAGTATGATTAGGGCCTACACATAACTTGCCATGGGAATGAGTAGCCCACAGTCTCAGCAATTTCAGACCAATTGCGTATCTCTCATGCCACGAGACCCATCTGAGCAGGGTGCAGACACTGTTCTGCTTGGCATAGCTTTCGCCTCAGCAGGCACAGGGAGAACAACAACATATCCTAGCTTGATGCCTGCCTCCAGAAGGACAGTTTGCTGTGCCCTAAGGCCACTGTGACCTCTGGCGCCTTGGGGCCCACTCCACAGTGACATCTGACTTCACACCGGAGAGCCCATGCCAGCTATATCACCCAAGGTTGTCCTGTTGATTTGAACACCTGTGCTGAATTCAATTCCTAAAACACCCCTGTCTGCAGAGTGCACCTCCTCCTCTCACATGCACGTGCTGCGGACATTAACTTCCAAGTTATTGAAAGTCTCCACATGTGCAAACAGATCAACAACAGAAAGCCACTGGGGTGACAGAACATAGGCAGCGTCATGCCTGCACAAGTTCCATAGTTGCCAAAACTCGTGATACATTGCTTGTCAGCCAGGTCGCACTGCTTGAAATGAAACACATACCCAGCAGATGCAACAGTTTAATCGGTCATTGCTAAGACAACAAGCCTAGCACACAGCCACATCAAGTTACCTTCACTAAAACATACATAGGGCAGATTGCTGTGTCATCCATACCTTTGAGGTGACAAGTAACACTGTGGCACGTAGCAATGCCCATTACACCAACTAAGTCCGACACAGGTATGCCTCCAGAAATCCGCAAGGGGTACATGCTTGCACCTTCCAGTATTCGGCAGGTACTAAGGGATATTGCAGCAAGACGTTTGCAGATCCCTCCTCCAATCATTGGACAATGGCACAAATTACAAGTTAGTACAGGCATGGCCACATACCAATTATCCAGCCGTGTTGCACTAGTGTATGCGCTAATGCTAGAAGCTCTGCCTTCACTCCCCTGGATGGCCGCAGGTGGCCCACCTGAAGAGTCAGCATGCGGCATCCTGCCACAACAACCTCTCCAGAAGTGGTAGAACAATGAGAGGTACAAGACAAACAAATTATAAAGACACAGAACCTTTATTAGGAACAGGACCAACCTGCCTTTATTTGTAAAAAGAAAGGGTCATTCAGTCAACTATGCTAGGACCAAGGCATGCTCCCAACTGTCATGAGTAGTACAAGGTTAACATACTGCAAAACATGCATGGACTTCTTCTGACAGTGGGCATTGGCACAGCTGGACACTCAGCCATGCCAGCCACATACAAGCCTTATGTGACCAAATCTCAGGCAGGGGAGTTTGTAAATGTTGTTTTATCCTATAACATCCAAGAGCCCCTGGGAGCTTGACAGGATTTCCATAAACTTCTTGAATTACCCAAGGCTGCACAGCAACACACTGTTCCGGCAAAGGTCCCGATCGCTAGTGCTTCAAATGTTTGTATGAGTACGCTCATAAAGAGCCCTGCACGCGAGAATGCTTCTGGACACCATCAACCAGACAACCACATGACCAGTGTAGTTGCAGGGGTCCAAGGCATGCCACACAGGTAACAAAGGAGCATTGAAGCTCCTCCTGCACCAAGACCTGCTCATGCGTACACAATTTGATTGAACTTCCTGCCAAAACAGAGCAACGTGAATAATGCATTGTCCCTCGGACAGGCACTTCCCTCTGAAGGTTCCCATGGACCGGCATCCACCCAGAACAGTTCTAATTGTTGCCAAACATGCAGAAGCTGCATATAACTCAAGAAAACTGAGGTATGAAGCCCCAGATGTGCCAGCAGCAGCAGACCCGACCCATTTCTAAGATCAGCATGAGCCTTGGAAAAAATGACCAATGACGTTCCTAGTGTACAAGAGCATGCCCATGCCAATTGCATACCAGAATGTACAACTTAATGGATGCATCGAACTGCAGCACCTCAGGAACGAGCATGCAAGCTCACTTTCAAACCCAACAAGTCATCAATGAAACATAGTTTTATAA
The DNA here is from genome assembly GCA_963556185.1 of Pseudopediastrum boryanum. Classification (NCBI taxonomy): domain Eukaryota; kingdom Viridiplantae; phylum Chlorophyta; class Chlorophyceae; order Sphaeropleales; family Hydrodictyaceae; genus Pseudopediastrum; species Pseudopediastrum boryanum. The sequence continues at coordinate 9,931,473 of OY744496.1, forward strand.
GTTATAAAACCCACAGCTGGCTGCTGGTAGCAAAGAAGCACGCAATGGAACTAGTGGAACTAGTATAATCAAACCAGGAAACCCTATGGCTTCTGGCTCACTTTCCTGGTGGGATATTTTTGTGTATAAGCCCCATGCTGCCTCACGATCTTGGTGAGTACAACAGCTCACTGTGGACTTGCCGCAGCCATACATAAATCAGGACAAATGGGGTCTCAGTGCCGCCAAGATGCTACCGGCCCTCCAAGAGTCCAAGGGCCCCTTCTTGATTGTACATTACAACCTGGCAACTTCCAATCTGGTCATCCACTTGCTTCCATTATTGCTTTGCACTCTTCCCTGCTCAACAGCAGAGGATTGTAACAACCAACCGCATGCAGGAACCCAAACCTGTCCAAATCCTGAAGAAGCCAAAGCCAAACTGAAAGCGCAAAAGACATGAAATTTACAACAGGACACAGGACACAGGACACATCTCAAAACATCCCAAAGGCAGGCCTACAAAGCGTCAAAACACAAGGGCAAACGCCCACAAGACCAAGGGACAGCCAAACCTAGAAGGACCATGCCAAACCATGAGGCTCTTGGCTTCAAGACACTAAAACCCACGCACAGGAACTAGTCCAGGACAATTCGCAGCCGGACCAAAAAGAGGACAAGGCAATGCAGATTTCTATACAAGCAGTGTACATTACCATGAAAAACACTGAAGAAACCGCAGAGTGCTGAACATGCACAAAGAGTCACAGCAATACACCTAACACCGGAGTTCAACTGCCACAGCAATGGGACGACATGACACGATATCGTCTTGATGTGTGCATCTCATCGCACAAAAGAACACTCTGACAAATGTCAGTCCCAAGCTGACTGCTGGGACAATGCTACCGTCCCATGTTCCACACCGAGAAAAAAAATTATTTGTCCATTCCACACGCAACTGCTTACTGCGTATGTCTCTCAAACCTTCCTGCCACATAGAGTGACCCAGACCTGCGGTTACAACTCAGGAGGTCAGCCTAGCCAGAACCTAATTGACTCAAGTAGGAGAATAAACTAAATAAATTGCAATCATGCCCATACTGACAAGCACAAAGCGCACAACTACACCCACCAACCTTGACAGCAAGGCAGAAAGCAAGGAGACAGTTGTCCGCTGCCAGCCATGGCCATCAAAGACACACACCCAGCCCCGCTGTAGCACTGCATGAACCACAGGCAGTAGCATTAGTTACTGCTGTTATGGACAACCACACAGAACTGCAATTGATCAGCTACAGTCCACACTGCCATGCCACCAAACAAGGTCTGAAATGCCAGGGGAGTTGCCTACACAATCAAGAGCAGGCTTTCAGATCAGCACTGCCTGCCCATACTTCATATGCTCGTTTTATTCCACCTCCCTGCCCTTTCAATCCCGTCGATTCCTGCTTCAGCCCATCCAGGAAGATAGGGCTTCTCCTGTCTGAGCACTGTGACCTCTCTTTGCCATCCTAAGCCGCAAACTAACTCCTTGCTCGGCCTACGTTCTCAACCCCCTTCCAAAACCGCCGTCCCAACTATGTTACAATTAAGATCCAACCCATCCACCCATTGACATCACCAGCAGAATGTATTGTGCATGCTCAAGAACATCGGCTTGCAGCTACTTGATGCCGCAGAGCAAACCTGCACAATTGACTGCAATGCCATGCACGGAGAAGCCCGTGCAACTTCGCATTATTTTCTGTCTTACACAGGACTCAGCCTGATTGCCAAACCACCCTTTTACCAGACCCGATGATAGGATCCCATCTCTGCTATTGCTTACGCTGAATTCAGGAACTTGAGCACAGCTGCAATACTCTTGAATTTATGCCCGTCAGCCTGACGCACACAGTAGTACCATTTCCGCCCGCTCTCAGGATTGTAAAGACCTTCCACCGTCTAGCCTTCTTTGGGATAATTGTTCTTGTCCAGCTCGTTCTGCAACTCTGCCAGCTTCACTGCCGCATATGCCTGCAACCACATGATTCCAAGGGTGATTCAGCATATAGACTCCAAGCAGAGACAGCAAATGAGGTTCACAATGCTTAGCGGCCTGGTCCATATGAAAAAGGGCCTCAAACCCTTTCCTAGAATGAGTCACCAGGTGGCAGTACACAACCAGACCAAGCCAGGTGGTTGTCGTATATGCCATATGCACTTGAAGTCCATCATGTCTTCATTGAGCAAGTGCTCTCAGCAGGTTTGCACTGCTCTAAAGCCAGGGACTTCTTTCTGAACCCCCTTCACCCAGCATGCTTCACTAAAGTAGCAAAGCTCACAAAGCAGAGAGTATACCGAACAACCACAAGACCCAACCTTGCGGGTTTTGCCTGACTAAAGGTGAGATCTATGGTCTGGCGCATGCCCTTCTTACCTGTCGCACTGCATCATAATTAGCTCCACCTGCTGCACCGGCGACCCCATTCGCTGGGGCAAGCCCTGGCGGATTCTGCTGCTGCTGCTGCTGCTGCTGCTCGTCGACCTCCTCCTCATCTGTTCCGTCTGACTCCAACTCCTCGTCAATCAGCTCTTCGTCCCTTGAAGCACCCTCCTGATCGTCTGATTCTCTGCTACTGTGATCTGATTCGGAATCAGAACCGCTACTATCACTCATTGCATCTGAGTCAGTGTATCCATCGTAGTCATCGTCAGAATCACTCTCACCCTCAGACTCATCCTCATCATCGGATTCTTGAAACCGCATACGTTTTGGACCCCGACTGGCCTTCGTCGTACCCGAACGTTTTGAGCTTGGCTGCGAGCTCCTAGTACCTCTACCACCACTGCTGATAGTGCTGCCATGATGATCATCCTCGATGCTGCCCTCATCATCAGGCTCTTCCACATCACTGGCGTCACTCTCCGGCTCATCAGCTTGCACTGCTGCCCCCGTTGCTGCACCATCCTGCTGCTGTTGATGGTCTCGGGCGTGCTCTGGTGGCACAACAAGCGCCTTAAAGTACCCGTACATGACCACACCCTTGCCAGCTGCCGCCGCTTGTGCTGCTTGTCCTGTTTGGAGGCCCAGCAGATCCTGCTGCTGCTGCTGCCTAGCAGCTGCAGCACGAACAGGAGAAGCGACACCACCACCACCATCAGCAGCAGCTCCTATGAACATGCCGCCACCAGGCCCAAACTCAGCATCAATGTCCCTTCTGCCAGAGGCCCCTAACCCTAGCCCTCCTCCCCTTGCAACTTCCTCAGCGGCTGCTTCTACAGCACGTCCTCCTCCTCCCTCCCCTCCTGCTGCTATTACTGCTGCTCTTCCTGCTGCTTGTTCTGCTGCCTCCCTTCCCGCTGCGCCCCTTCCTGCTGCTGCGCCTCCTGCTGCTCCTTCTGCCGCTGCTGATCCTCCCTCTCCTGCTCCTTCTGCTGCTCCTGCTGCTGCTGCTGCTGCTGCTGCTTGCTCTTGCTCAAATTGCTTCCTCTGCTGCAGTTCCCGGAATGTTATGTTTGACCCCTGCGCGTAAGCCACCTTGAGCTTTATATCCCCATTGCCATCAAAAACATGCCAGGCATACCAGCCAGGAGGCATCTCCAGGAGGGTGCTGATCTTGAAGCGCTGCACGATGACAAACGCGAAGCGTTTCAGAGAACCGTCTGGCAAGCGCCCACTGTGAAACCAGACCCTATGCCGCTGAAGGCCTCTTGGGGGTGGTGGGAGACCACCTGCTGCTGACGGACGGTGCCTCGGATAGGTTAGTGGGCAATTGCGTGCGTCCCTATACAAGCGGCTGCTCATGCCGGACAGCAGTCCTACTGACTTGTTAACCCGGTTCAACAGCACGTGTTTCTTGATTGCCAGTCTGACATCCATCTGCAGCTTCATGCCCCCCCTGTATGCAGCAGAGACCGAACCGCGCGTATCCAGCATTTCGTACATCTCCCCGATAGATGGCTCTGAGAATAGAGGGTGGTCGCCAGGAGCCGCATACACCTTAGTAAGCAGGTTAACTGGAGCGCCATTGGAGAACATCCGCAACTGAGCTGCTAGATCCACCCCCTCTTCTTTGGGTACACCCAGCACGGGGAGGCACCCTGGGTATGGTACAGGGTCAGCAGCTGCAGCGGCGGCGGCAGCCAGCACAGCAGCTGCTGGACCACCAGGTGCTCCCACATCCACCTGTTGTGCTTCTGCTCCTCCCTGTCCTCCCTCTCCTCCCCCTCCTGCTAATCCTGCTGCTCCCACTCCTGGCCTTCCCTCTTCTGTTGCTCCTGCTGCTCCCTCTCCTCCCCCACCCCCTGCCCCTGCTGCTCCCACTCCTGGCCCTCCGTCGTCTGCTGTTCCTGCTGCAGCTGCTGCTCCTCTTGCTCTATCTGCTCCACCTGCTTCTTCTTCACTCCCTCCTACCCCTCCTGCTGCTGCGACTCCTGGCCCCCCTCCTCCCTCTCCTCCTTCTCCCCTTGCTGCTCCTGCTGCTGCTGGTTCCCCTTGCCCTGTCTCAACAGCAAAGGGGATTGGAAACCAGGCTGGCACCTCACGGGAGTAAGGCTGCCTGTTCCAACCTTTGTCTTTACGAGCAGGGCCTGCTTGCTCAGGGGTAGTAATGATGCTGATAGCCCCATTGAGGAACAGCTGAGGCTTACCCTGGAAGCCAAGAGGCACCTGGTAGGTGACCTCCTGCCCGTAGCAGCGCCCAGCAATAGAGAGTGATGGGCTACCGGTCATGGCATGCCGCACCAGGTCTGCCTCAGTGCTGGCGACATCCCTGGCAAGGTCCAAGATGAGTTTGGGGCCCCAGAAGTAGGGGCTGAAGACTGCAGCAGGGAACAACAGGGTATATGGCCAACCGTCAGTCTCATAACTCCAAGGAAATGGCTGTCGAGCCTGCCAAGTCAGCCCAGCCATGTTCCCACTAGGGTCCAGGGTGGGCTGCTAACTGCTTCCACAGCCTCACTTGCTCAGATGTTGAATATTTCTGGGTCCATAGCTGAGCCAGATGTGGAAGAACGGGAAATCCTGTGTCCTGTGCAGAGAAACCATGGACATGTATGTGTATTCTGGCCAAAACAAACATGTATACCTGTGAAGGGCGGCTACCGTGGTAGGGGCCTCCTACATGTTTAGCTCCCTGTCCGCAATTGGGCATTGCAATACGGTATAAGGGTATGCATCCTGCCGTTCAACCCACTGCTTTCCATCCGCTGAAGTTGGCGTCTAGTAAGCAAGCTTTGTTGTAATCTGCTGCACTAGATACCGTACTGCCCTTGCCACTCTACCCTGTCACCGCAAATGCATGTCAATGCATGAGTGTAACGTGCTCTTGTGATCCTGCCTTTTCAAGGATGATATCTCTTTTCCTTTCCCTCCTTCTTTACCTTCCTACGGCTACAATCGACAGAGGTCTGTCACCCGCAGTGGTCGCTGTGTACATGCAGTACAGTGCACTATGAATGCTGCAGCTGACCCTTACTGCTACGCGGTTGAAGATTACATACAGTTAGGGCGAGCCTTCAGGCATTGCATTCCCTCTGCATTTCTCTCATTGCTGCCAAGGATCGCAAAGCAGACTACAAAGTCCAGTAACAGCAGAGTGCTCATCAACGTCTTTTGAAATGAGAGCTCATGAATTTTAACAAACAAGAACAACTCACCTTCATCAGGCTTCATGCAGCCAAACATGCGCCCAGTGACTTGGAGAGTCCTGCTCCTGTTCACTCGCAGTAAGCTACCTGCTAAGAACATGTCTGTCAAAGGCTGCTTGTGCTCCAGGTCCTTGAACGTCAAGCCCCGATCCACAATGTTGCCGCTGATGATGTTGCGCACCACTCGAAGACCTGACTTCCGCTTGATGGCTGCAATCCAGTTGTCCAGCCAGCTGATGGTGCACATTACATCAAGCACTTGGCTGAGGTAGATCACATATTTGCCCTGAGGTGCACAAACCAGAATGCTTTGTCAAGCATGAGACAGCCGGCAGCTACTGCTAAAGATAAGCCCTCAGAACATATTGACTTCATGCTGCTGGACTCCCTTTGCAAAGAATAATGACTTCTTGCTGGGACGGGTCGAAACATTTCAGTGGGTGTCTGCAGCATTTCTAAGCAACACCCACTTTACAATGCAAGTAAGTATGCAAGTTAGTTTGATGACCAGAACTGGAAGTATATGGAATGAAAAATGGATTAGCACCTGAACTTGGTCAAGTAAACATTAAATACTGTAAGGAATAAGTATTTGGTGTTGGGAAAAGGCGATCAACTGGAAATGGCAGGATTAACGGTAACTCAGCAAGGCGAATAGCAGTAGTGAAGAGCACTGGGAGGAGAAGCAGCAGGTTGTTACGGGGACGCTGCAGCAGGTCTGAATAGACAAGTGAGCAGGGTGCTGAAGTGAGGCGGGAACCAGATGCAGCAGCAGTAACGCCCTTGCACCCAGAAAACAGCCATAAAAAACTGGCTGGGTTCTTCTCCAGTTGTGCCTTGGCACCAGCTGCAGCACCATCTATCCACTAGTCAGCAGAAGCAGAAGCAAGACCTGCCGCGGGACTTATGTCATAGGTGGCAGTGATAGCAGCTGAACCCATTGCTGATGAGAACACAAGGGAGGTACCTTCCCTTCAAAGGAGCAGGGCCGATGCATCCATGACAGATGACATAGAACACTTGACTAGGCTCTGGTTGGTCGTCATTGGCAACTCACCTCAGGAAGCGGGTGTTTATGAAACTTGGGTGACATGTGCATGTACTCCTGCACCTCATCTTCATCCTCGTAAGACTGATGCAGGGCAATGTGCTGGAGGATAAGGGACAAGGTCTCTGGGTGCTCCCTCTTCACCTTCACCCTGGCAAAAGTCTTCAGATGCTCCATGATGGTCATAGGTGCACAGCCATTGTCACGGATGTATCTGTTGCGCTCTTCTGGAGGGGGTTGTTGGTTGCACACCTCCTTGGTCAGCAGCAGGGGGACATAGGGTAACAAGCCTGTACTGATTTCCACTGCTCGCCAGCCACGTTGGTACTCTGGGGGAGCTGCCCGATGACCACAGTTGAGCAGGAAGTTGATGACTTGTACATTTGGCATGTGATCTTCCATGGTTGTGATGATCTCCTGAGACAGCGCTTCATGGACTAGGCGGACAGTGTTCATAGATGGGATGATTAGGCTTGCTCGAGGACGGTCCCTGTCAGCTCCCTAACAGGGCACAAGCATGAGAACAGGATTTCAGCACGTGTGCTTCTATCGTAGGACATGTCAGGAATTGGCGGCTGTCACACATCTGGTAGACTAGGCAGTGCTGCCTGAATTCTGATTGAATGCGCTGGCGGCGCCCTAGATATACCAGCCTCCTTGCCATGCAGATCATATAGATGGATTATCACGGAGACAAGATTGGCAAGGTGCATGTACAGGAGCATGCAGCTACCACTTAAAGTAAAAAGCATTTGGGCCACCCTTGAGCTGTTGAGATCCTGACAGCACCTCTATCTAGCCAGGATTGAGCAGACAGCAAACCACGTATATGATTTCTGACAAGCAACACACCGTCTTGCTGAATTGATGAAAAAAGTACGAAGGCAAAGTCATGCTGTGAGCCCAAGCGTACCATGTCTAGCAGCATAGGCTTGATGTAGCGCTCCATCCACATATCCATACTGTCTTCAGTCACGGTGGCAGCGGTCATAGGAGGCCACGCAGGATCCTCTTGGCTCCGCAGAACCACCTTGTCTATGCCCACATACTCTAAAGTTGGGTGACCAGGTACACGCACAACGTCACCAGCACGGGTCTCTGTCATGAGTGCTGAAGCAGGGGTGGCACAAACGCCAATGCTAACAGCACAAATGGGCTGGAGGTCCCTACAAGGCAATACAAGAAAGTTGCAGAATTTGAAGCAAAGGCTCACCATGCCTCACCAATATCATATTGCGTCTTCATCTAGCACAGACCAGGAAGGAGACTGCAAGCAAGCTAGGTAAAGGTGGTGTGTGGAAAGCTTCCAGCTGCATGCGTCCTATCTTAAAAGGCAGGCTGACTGGCTGTTCCAAACTCAAGCAATACTTGACCTACTAACAACGGCTTGCGGAGAGTAGGGTTCCCCTTGACAGCATGAGACTTGACACGTGCCCCAGATAGCCTCCATGTTATTACGCCACACTAACATTACATAGCAAGAGCAAGGTCAATGCAAATAAAAAGTGAGGCACATATTCTCTGGACCATTTGGGCATTCACACTAGGGGGGTTGCTCACTTGTAGCAGGCTATCTCCGTCACTGTGGAGTTCCTCAAAGGACTTGATATAGTGATGTCCACCTCATCATTGACAAGCGCCACTGACAGCCTCCCCTCAACAGCCGCTTCCCCTTCAGCAAGTCCCAACCGTAAAGCTTCCACCGCACGTGTCAGCTTGGCCTTGTTGAACAGGTCAATGAAGCAGCAGGTCCGCCCAGACTTGATACCTTCCCAGAGGATCTCCGGCTTGGAGGGGAAGCGCTGGGCAGAGATTGCAACAGAGCTTAGATCCTCCTCCAACCCCGGGACCCCCAACTCCTTGCCTTCCTGCATCTGTCAGCATAAGCAGAGTAAATGCCAAACCCCAAACATTTGGACAACATTATTGGGACTGGGTTCTCACCAAGCATGTAACCAAGCTACCGGTATTACATTGGCAGGGTTTTGAGAACAGACACTCAAGCAATGAGTCACTATAAGCAGCCTAAACCTTCCAAGAGCATGTGTGTGCACTCACCTGCGTGTTTGGCCAGCAAAATTGAGTTTGTGACTCTCATCTGTGCGTACAGTGCATTACACCACAATAGTCCTAGACAACTTACAGTGTATATTTTTACAATTCATGATATGCCATAGCAAAAAGTGTTATAGACCCCTCACCTCAAGCTGTCACAAAGAACAGCGAACATATAGAACACTAAGCTCAGCCGGTGGGGCTGGCTTGTCTGTTCATGTGCCCAGCACCTTACCATCTTCCTTAGGTCATAATCTGGCACTGATTGCACTTGTTGACAGTTTGACACCCAGATCCCCATTTTGTGCAAAATCTCACCTCGACCAGCAGCTTCAGCCTGGTATTGAAGTTGCAAATGTCTCGAATCATCTGCCCTGCAGCTTGGGAACCCCCATTGTTCTTCACAAAATAGAGTGACCCCATTGACAACATTTGCCAAACCACCCACATATACAATGCTGACGGCTGTGATTTGCCCGCCTGCGGCTCCTGATAGAAGTATGCCACCTTGCCTGTCCAGTCCAACTTGCCCACCTCAGTGCTAGGGTTTGCAGCACAGAACGGGTGGTTTTGCTCATGAAGCACAGGCTTGACACAGACCACCTGGTGCAGTAGATACCTGCACAGCAACATAACATGGAGGGCTCATCTATGCTAGAATTCTTCCATTACTTGGCCCGTGCCCGCTCTTGCGAATCACAGATCCATTGCATGTTTATCATTTGACAGTAATTGCAGGATTGGCCTCATGGCTGTATCCAAAAGAGCTGCCCCTGACATGATTTACTGGTTGACAGATGATGGAGAGCTTGCACCTGGTGACATGTTCCAGGATCAAAAGATTGGCGGGCAAGTGCACAGGGGCACAGATGATGGGCACATTACCACGCTGCAGTGCATCACTCGGCATCCAGCCAAGGGTGGAGATGTCAGTAAGAGAGAGTGAAGGAAGGTAGCATTGCAACAATCAACGACAGTCTGCACTATGTGGAAGCGCCATGGTGAATTTGCTTCACAATCACTGGAAAGTTGCAACGAAGGTCCGATGGAAGCAGGAACTCAAAATATACACCACACCACCAGCCCTCAGCTGGATGGAGCAGCAGAGCATGATTTAGGGCAAGTGAGCTGGATCTGCTGCCCATGTGGTTAAAAGGAGGAGCCGCATGCCGTGTAATTTCAGGCAGATCAACCACTTGCATTGAGAGATAGATCCCCGCACAGCCCTTGGACTGTACAGCACCAGCAACTTGACTCCCACCAGTGTGTGACTTGACCAGTTAGGCAAATCCTGCCAGGCAAACCTCCACATAAACCCCCTGCCTGGCAATCTATTCTATCCACAGTCCTGAGCCTCCCCATTGTGGTAACTAAGCTACCTACCTGAATGTGGGGTTCTCAGGAGTCAATACAGCTGCCATCCTGCAGCACTGGGCATTGCACCTAGCAAGCATAGGATCAACCGCTGGGGGTGCTGTGCTACTGCTGGGGGCATTGGGGTCAGGTGGAGGATGGGGTATGCTCACATGTTGCTCGGGCGGGATCTGGTGCTCCTGCCAGTACTGCAGCCGCTCAAATACATGGCCAGCACACGGGCATTCCGGGGCCTGCTTCCTCACATTCGCAAGCAGGTAGTCCAGATTGGCCAACACCTCCTCATCATCAGCTACAAGGTCATCATCGACGCCTTCTTCAACAGCTGCTGCTTCAATGTCTTCATTAATCTTTGCCACCAGGCTGCAGATGGGCAGAGCAGCATAGTGATCAAGTCAGTAAAATCACAATGGTTTTATGACCGAGCTGAAAGACTAGGTAGGAATGCAACATGGATGATGCCAACTCAGCATCATGTCAATGGCTAGGCCGCATATACGGCATACTACACTGGTGTAAAAACTGCAGCCCAACATACTTCAGAAGGCGGCCAAAGTGTATGGGATACACCCACCACCACCAGTATTCCTAGCCGTCACAGGACAGACCTAGGTTCGATCTCTTGTAATGTCAACTTCTACTTCTAGCCATAGTATTTGTCGAGGATAGGACAGAGGCCAGCCTAGCTGAGTGAAGTTCGATTCTTTAGATGTGCTTCACTGTTTTATCTAACCTAGATCCTCATTCAAGGCCATTGCCATCTGCTGACAGGAACAATTGAACTGGACTGCAGGAATAAACAGAGCAGGACTCAGCTGCGGCGAGCTTAAACTCAAGCTGCAAGGCCCCAGCAGGCACGCAATGAGATCAACTACTAGGCTGCTCATATATAAAACAAGCCAAGGCCAAATTGGGGGAAGATGTTCGCATGTCCCCTGGCTCTTCCCATCAGCCTTTGCATCAGCCCTCGTTCCTTGCCTGGTACTGACACTGTTTCCATGGCAGCAGGCATACCGGATATGCCACGAATCTGCAGTACTTTGTTACATTTCTCGAAACCCACCTCTGTAAAGCCGACTTTCTCATGTGTCCGCGCAGCCGTTCAAGCTGCTTCTGTATACGCAGCACATCCGTACGGGCCGAGTCAGCGTCTGATGAGACAGAGGGGCCTTGTGACCGTGCTCGTCTGTCCATGGCGGCCCCTCTGACTTCAATGGTCTTGTATGCTGGGAAAACAAACGTCGAGTACGGTGCTTCAGTCAACCCGTAATAACCGGACCCAGCTAATCAATGGAGTTGCGATGGACAGCAGGGCGCCGGTAAAGTCAGACTGCGATAGACTGTTGAACACGTGCCGCGCTGAACGAAGTCGATCACGCGCGCTTATTTCCCTCGGCTCTGAATTATTTCAATGCATGCTGGCCCGTCTAGTGGGCTGTCCTTTTCCGTTCAGTTCGGTGACTGAAAGCCAAAGGTCGCGTCCAGCTAGCTTACTTGAACGACTGGCTCATTCCTTGGTAGCGCCAGGCGAGCTGGCTTCTTATTAGCTAAAACCAATCAAGCCTGGATAACATCTACTAGTGCACTGCTGTGCCTGCTGCATCCTTGACAGTAAGGGGCAGATCCGCACTCAACGCCCCGCCCACGCACTGTGTGTCTGTGAATGAACCCACATTGGCAGACCCATTTGATTAATGGCACGCAGAGCAGTTGATAACATGAAGGGAGTTGGAGTACGGCGTGAAAAATGCTTTCATGTGCAGTGCTTGATGGGCCGCCGTGGTATGTAGTGTTCCTGACCACTTCAAGTCAGACTCCTGCTTCATTCCACCACCGGAGTCAGACATGGGGTGCCCTCGGAATATATAAGAAACCGACACGGCGCCCGAAAGACGCCGGCCAGGTAGGTCGGATGTAACGGTCGTCGTGCGCCGGCCGATCCGCCCGGCCCAGCTGAGAGTTATAGCCAGCCTCTCTGCTGCAAGTCCTTTCATTAAAGATCTGCTGCCGACAACTTCATATACAGGAATCCAACGCAGGCAACACCACCACACCACCTCAAACGTGCGTGCATGACCTATCGCCCAGCTCCTTAAAAGCTATGTGTCCAGTGGTGTGTTTGGTTGTGGGTCCGACCTAGCAGCAGTCTCGCTGTTGCCAGACCTTCCATTTCTGTTTGTTCTTGCTACTTCCTTAAGAGCTCCAGATGGAAGAGCATGGCGCCGTCACTATAACAGCTAGAAAAAACGGTTGAACTCCAGGCCAAATTAACTTCATTTTTTAGCTAAGTTAACTTTCTCTTTTCCTTTCATCTTCAGTTTTCCATAGATACCAACTCAGGTTGATTCTGGATACAACACAAAACTGATGGGGAACTCGGAAACCTCTCCCAGCAATACCCAGCAGGCCAACTCTCAAGGCCCCTGGAATGGCCCAGTCACTTAGTGACTGCAAGAGTTGCCCCCTTAGCTTTCTCAGGCTATGCTTTTTGGCTCGAGTGATGGACAAGCCTTCCTGCCCCATCCTAGGTGTTCTCTTGAGAAGTTTAATGACTGGTGCATGGAAATGAAGTTTATGTATGGACTGGGCAGTTTGTCACAGGGTTTAGGGAGCTGCATCCTGGAGTACAGTCCATGCTGAGTCATCCAGTGCAAACAAAGGTCATATATGACCCAATTTCCTGACGGATTAAGTGTTAACCTTCAAGACAAATCACCCATGAACCGCTGGGAGCAAATGGCCGCCATATGCACAAGGTTGGGTTTATTCATGCCTGCATGGCGGAGTACTGGTGCAAAGGCCACTACAGTCCTGGCCCTGAGCAAGGCATAAAACTGCTTGGTTTCCTGTTGCCTGGGTCAACTGGTCAGCACATGGCAAGTCGAAATGGGCTGGCCTGACATACATTGGCTAGCAAGGGATTTAGGGTGGGCTGGTGGCAGCAATTGTTTCAGCTTGGACAGGAACTTGAGTATGCCGTTGGAGCCTAAGTTGGCTCCTTGTGGGTGGCGCTGCCCCCACCGGCGCCCTGCTTTGACAGGGCCATTTGGTAATTGGTAAAGACTCAGTATGACAATCGGCACTGCTTCTGTTTGCATTCTGGAGGAAGCCAAATGTTGCGCAAATGTGCTGGTGACACCGGCTCCGATATACAGTTCGGCGCCTTGGCGTAAATGTGGTGTGTAGAGCTCCTACACGGTCGAGGATGATGCTGGACACCATCAACCATGCATACAGACTCGTAGCACATGAACAGCTCAGTGTGGTTGCGGGCAGTTTAAGACCTAGTACATAATACAATAATACAATACAATAATACAATACAAGTTGGGGGACTGAAACCCCTCCCGGCACTAGCCTGCAGGCCTACTTCGTAAGGAACAAAGGAGTGCTGAAGCTCCTCCTGCACTGAGACTTGCTCATGCATCTCCACACACACTGTCCTAACAGGTTACAGCTGCCAGAACACAGCAAGATTAACATAGCAACGTCCTGACAGGCACTTGCCTCTGGTTATTGTCATGGGCCGGCGTTAACCCTTCATAAGTCCTTCTGTAGTTGCCAAACATGCAGACTGAAGCCGCTAGGATTAACCAGGCATACCAGCCAGGAGGCATCTCTGGGAGAGGGCTGTTCTTGACCATGCGCCCTGGCAGCAAGAGCAATAAAATTGGAATGACAAGGTGCAGGCAAAGGGTAGGTAGCAGCAGCAGCTCAAGCTATTGCCAGTGTGATAAGCAGTTGCAGCAATCTCGGTATGCTCTCTGCATGAAATTTCAGTGATAGTACTAGGCAACGGAGTTGTATACCCTTTGCAAGACACGTGCTGCTGCTTTGAAGCTGCATATCATTTCCATTTCATCATCTGAGTTAAAGGTCACAAAAAGCCACGAAAAAACCTCAGTCAAAGGAACAATCCAGGGGCTGAACTGGGTGATCACAGCAGACGAGTGTCTGCACAATCAAGTAACACATACCACAGACCCCATTATGAACATCCCTGTTCGGCATACGTCCCTACTAAGTTGTCCTGGATTCTTCCAGAACAGGTGCATCAGGAACAGATCTGGGACTGGTTCCTGAGACAGGTATGGCCTGACAGATCATAGGAACTTTAACGTTTGAAAGTATTGAGACAAGGACTGCATCCGGGCACTTCAAATGGACAGCCCGTTGCTCGGCACTGGAAGCAGGGAACGGGGGAGCATGTAGGTGAGCATGCAGGGGTGAAGTAGTCCAAAAGCCTGAAGGGGGACAGAAGAAGGAACGGACAGGAAGGTAGGGGACCTGGGGGAACCAGGGAGGGTAGGATTGGATGAGCTGGTGCCGCGCTGCGGGCAGGGGAAAGGGAATGGAAATGGTAGTAGGGGAGGAAGCAGGGAGAATTGGCAAGGGTAGAAGGTGCCAGGGACGGTTACTACATAGAAGAGGCAGGAGGGGTACCATGGAGGGTGTAGTCGCAGAATATCAGAGGACACTGCACATTGGACGTAGCTTTTGGCAAGACAGAGTGGCTGAGCAGCAGATCTGAAACAGCATACCATTAGATCAAAGCCCCCCTGTATGTGTACGGCCTTTCAGTGCAGTAGGTGTAGCCTCTTGAGCCAAGCTATTGCTGCAGGTGCCACTGTGCAGCAACCAGGCCCACTCGAAGGGAAGCAATCCTTGACTCACATATCAAACTCACATGTTACCTGTTTGGCCACTCAGGTCCACAGGCAGAGGACCACCCATCCTTACGTGAACTCGTTAGGGTCCATCAACGTCCAGAGCAGAGAGAAGCTATCGGTCTCCAGCGCTAGCTAGCATCTAAGCGAGATATAGTCGGGTCAGCCCCCCCCCCCCCTCCCCCCAAGCACGGCCAAGACCAAAGCACAAGGCACCCTCGAGGTCGGCAGAATCTACAAGCATCACGTCTCATCTCTACATGGACAACAAAATGGTGTGCCAGTGTCTGTCGCAGATACACCCTGAGAGCAATCGCGAAGGGCTTTGGTCTCGTTTGTGGACGGAGGATGGAAGCTGGACACAGTGGTCGAGCACTCTCAAGCCAAGCAGCATCACTAATACCTCATACTACTACATTTTTTGGACTTGGTCGGCCCTCATAATGAAGGTAAATGGGTACGAGAATGGCTGTACGGCTGGGTCACCGGTCTCACTTCACTGTACGGTTCCCCCTCGCTGCCTTGGCACTGGCGGTAAAACCATACACATGCACATGTGTTCCTTTTGGACCAGCTATCAACCCCCTTCTATCACTGTGCCCGTAGAACAAGACCGTATGGTCTATATATAGCGATCTAGGCATAGATATATTCCCACTTGCTGCGTCAGGCTGCACACGTAAGCTGCGAACGTTGTCATACCGAAATCATAAGAAGCTCTCCAATCTCTGCCAATACAACAACGTTTGTATTGAAGGCTATCTAAGACAGCAGTTGAGAAGAAGGTATGTCATGGGTGCGATGCAGAGTGCCCAGACGAGTTGAACATGCGTTGCAGAGGGTTGTCCTAGTTATGCAGTAGCAGTTCATGTCGTAGATGGGCCTCCTCTCTGCTGAGGCATTCACTGAAGCGAGCGAATTTTTGCCCTGCAGGCTGCCTGCAAGTCCACTCAGTCAGACCAACGAGACAAGTGAACCATGGTGTGTCCAGTGTGTATTGCAACGGCCGTAATGGCCAATGCCCCTGCTATCGCAGCTGCCTTTGGAGGCGCTGCTGCCGCTCGAGTTGCGTACTGTCAACGCAATACCGTCAACAGAGTAAAGCCTGAGGTGTTTGTCGACAAGGTGCAGCACGACGGGTCTGCCGGCGTCAGCAGACCTGTCGTTGACTTCAAGGCGCTCCCTGTAATCATGTACACCGTGGACGACAGCATGTGAAGCTTCTGAAATCAGTGAGAAGCCTTGCACAGCCCCTTAAGTGATCTTGCAAGGAGTAAGGCTTGGCAAGTTTGTCCTCCCTTTGGGCCTTGCTGCAGATGTGTTGTGAGTTGGTTGGTTGCTTTCTCATGCTGTTGCACCCAGCAACGTGTACAATACCTGACATACCTTGCACCACCATGTGTGGGTGCTAGGAGTACTCGCAGCATATGTGAGTGACCACCAGCTAGGTGTGTTGGGAAAGTGCTCCTGTGGCCGAACAGAGAGGGCGGTGACCGGGTTGTTATCATCATGAGTATTGAGGCATCCCCGGGTGATCTGCATGTGACTGAATCTTAAAAAGGCATGCAGAGGAGACCTGCAATTGCTCAGCTTTGATAAAGTTTGCCGTCAGTGTACTGACTTGAAAGCATGGTGTACTTGTTGTGCATGGAAGGGGGTTCAGTAAGCTGCTGTTTCTTGCATGCTAGCTCGTCCTGCACAAGAAGGGGACTGTTGAGTGTTTCATTGGCATATTTGTGGCTTTGGAGCTTTCGGGTCAAATGAGTTGTATGTTGTTTGTGATTTCTCAGTCGGAACCTGTGATGTTGTTATGCCTCCCAGGGCACTCTCGTATCTTTGCGACTGCAGCTCATACTTACAAGCAAGAGAGATGTATGCAAGGTGTTATGTGTTGTTGCAAAATGTATAGCAGCAGGCAGGCCCCATCTTGGGCTGCGTGCAGGGCCCATGCGCTGGACTGTCTGATGCCAAGCCGGAAATGTGTGGATGATGCATTGCCATGTAGCATGTCCTTAGCGAGCTTGATTGCTAACACATTTGATCTATCCGACCTTGAGAAGTGGGGCTGCATGTGCGTCCTTTAGCTGCTTGCATGGAAGCGTGGGGCTGCAGTGTCTGTGTGGTGAGGGCTTCTGAATGATGATTGATGCAGTTGCAGAAAGTGCATTGGGAAGCCGGACAGAAGTAGCCAGTGTTGGTGGTGAATGAAGCCTTCCAGCTCATTGGTGGTCCCCCTGCAGGCTGCTGTTATATGGGCCTGTGAAGCCCAACATATGAGTGACTTGGAGGAACACCACAGCTGCAGCCTTGCAGAGTACCCAGATTACCAGATTACCAACTAGCCCAAAAGGGCATCCCATGGGAGCCAATGAAGGCTCACAGGGCCAATGACCCAATTAGGCCCATGCAGCATCCTTTTCTTTGCGTAGCCCTTTCTCTCCCTCTCTGGTGGCATGCAGCATCAATTACCAATTACCAGATGGCCCTGTCAAACTGCAGGGCGCCGGTGGGGGCAGCGCCACCCACAAGGAGCCAACTTAGGCTCCAACGGCATACTCAAGTTCCTGTCCAAGCTCAAACAATCGGCTGCCACCAGCCCACCCTAAATCCCTTGCTAGCCAATGTATGTCAGGCCAGCCCATTTCGACTTGCCATGCGCTGACCAGTTGACCCAGTCAACAGCAAGCCAAGCAGTTTTATGCCTTGCTCAGCATCAACACTATATCCTTCACTCTGGCACACAGCATGAGCACATGGGGACTTTCTATCTTCCCCTTTACAATACAATACAAGTTGGGGGACTGAAACCCCTCCCGGCACTAGCCAGCAGCCAACTTCGAGGCGCATGGGAGACTCATGCTTAAAGCCAACATTTTTTGTAATTGTACCATACCCTAACCACCTTTACGCCATTTAGCGTGCGGTGCGCTAATCCGCGTGGCAGCGATATGTACCCAAACACACTCTGGGTCGGAGCGGCCATTAGTGGGGTTCGAACCCGTGACCTCCCAAGTACCAACCGAGCGCTTTAACCACAGATGCAGCTGCCGGAAAACACTAGTGGTGACCGTTCATTACAGATCTTGAAGACAGTGGTCACAGCAGTACATACAACCAATACAGTACAGGTCCGGGCATTGCAACCCGTCCAGTCTTACCATCAGCAATGTCCTAGACACATCATTAATCATATCTTGGCCACACACCTGATGAGGGGCCAATTTAGGAGCGCAGCAAAAGCATGAGACTACTGTCAACTCCTGCATGACACCAACCGCGACCTTGCGCGGCATCCTGGCAATGACAAAATTCAATGTGAAGACTAAACTGACACCATCTCTTCCTACAAAGCTGCCACCGTGCAGAACCACAGGAACCCAGATGTGCAACCAAAAACACAAACCCACCAAACTGGCACATTAACGTACACACTGCTGCTGCATTGTGGTGGAGGCTCAGTCCCACTCCTCTCAGTCAGGTCAGGTTCCACAACTAGACTGTATACTGAGGCCTCTAGAAGTCAGCCTCCCCTTGTAAATGCCCTGTGAGTTCAAAACACCAACCTGTCTTACAGCAGCTGCTGTTCAGTGGATACAGTGTCCCCTCCTGCCTTCATACTCCTGTCACACATATCCTGGGAGCGTGGGAGTCCACCTGGTATCCGATCGGATTGGACAGCATGCTGACAACCTGGCAATAAGTCAATCACTCACATTCTAACCTTGCTGCACGATTATGTCACACACACTAGGTTTCAGACTTCGGGTGACCCCTCCCGTGTGATCCCTCCTGCCTTCATACTTCTTCCTCATTCATTGCCCATGATCACACACTACTCTTATGTGCTGCGCAGTTCTCTGCTGGTAGTCAAAACACCTTGGGATGAGAAGGGAGTAGTTCATGGTGAGCAATGAGGAATGTGTGCAGTGGAGGTTGGGCACTCCAAAAGAAGGTGCTCCTCACTGCAGTGAGGATACCGTAATTCCACCATCCCCCTTTAAACTGTCCCTCTACCTGTCAAATCCCAAAACATTACACTTGGCTGCTGCATCTGAATACAGCAATCCCAGGGGAAATCGCTGGATGTGAATGCAGCATTTTCCAAACATACATACAAAAAGGCAATCTGATATTGTACAGAGAGCATACAAGCAAGGTCCAACTCCACACGCATCGGAAGCTGCTGCGAAGCATGCTGTAATGTCATACAAACTGGTGTATCAAGTTGATAGAGTCTTTCAGGGGCCCTTGCCCCTGTAAACCCACATCTAGCTTCATACCAGTAGCTCAGCCTGTAAGCACCAAGAATCCCGGTAACTTGCATGCACACAGGTGCGCACTCGTTAAGACTTTGCATAGAGCACTTGGCTTGATCTGAAACTCCGCCAAATGCACTGGTGTAGACCCCTATTCCTCCTTACATAACCTCCTATTCATGACCAGCCTGCATCCCCTAAAAAATGCCACATTGCGCGTCCTACTCCTTCATAGTCATGCTGACGCCCTAGTACTCGTGTACCCATGCCAGGCACCCCTTTCCCCACAGCCTATCTAGCAGTGAAATGTACCTGTCAATGTGCACACCAACAGCTAACACAGTGTTTCTACATGACTGTCCCATGCCATGGCCACCTCTCTACCTTGCAGTGAGGTGCACCACCACTTGACCCGTCACTGATGTCCTACAAGCAGGACAACGCAGCGGCTCATCATCAACACCATCTCCCCCTGCTGCTGCTGTCCCACCCATGCCCCTCACCCCACCACCCCTGCCGCCACTCCCCCTCTGTTGACCCCCACTACCCCCACCTGCACTAAAGCCTGCAGTCGCCACTCTGGCTGCCGTAGCGCTCTGCAACATACATGTATGACAATACAAGAAGTGCATACATGGCATCAGCACAGTGTCCCTCTTCCTATCGTAACAGATCTGGCAGAGCAGCTCCTCATCCACCACACGCTGCAGCCGCTGCACCTCCTGCTGCTGCTGGCGCTGCTGCTGCCCCTCATGGTCCCGCTGGTGCTGCTCCGCCGCCAGCTGTAGCCGTAGTGCCTGCATCTGCTGCTGCAGCTGGACGTACTGCTGCTGTGCCGCTGCTACTGCCTCCTGCTGCTCAATCCCCTGCTGCTGCAGTTGTAGCACAGCATCAAAGCGTGCTAGTGCCTGCACTGCTGCAGCTCGCTCTGCTGCTGCTACTGCCTCCCTCACAGCGTGCAGGGGGGTATCACTCCGGGACCCTGGCGGCACTGGCTGAACCCCAAAAGCACCATGAGTTTCAGAATGTAACTCCCCCTGCTGCTGCTGCTGCTGCTGGTGGCCACTAGTAGGAGTTACTCCGGCATCTCCTATGCTCCTGTTCTGTGTGGAAAAGGTGGCAGGTGCACTATTGGGGCCATGCCCACATGCATTAGTGGCCACTCCTGCAACGCCCTGCTGTAACCAATCCCCCTGCTGCTGCTGCTGCTCGTGGTGGTTATGGTCATGTATGTTGTGTTGTGTGTGTCCTCCAGCTATGGCTTGTACAGCTGCAGCTGCCTCCCACAGGAAGGCCTCTCCCCCAGGCATAGCTGCCAGCGCCTTCAGAGCAGCACCATAGGGGCTGTTAAGAGCACCTGCCAAGCCAGAACCCTGGAGGGCAGCTAACAGAGACATGGCCACGGGGTGAGCCTGGTGCAGCTGCTGGAGCAATGGAAGGGGCTGGGGCTCCTGCTGCTGTGGACTGAAAGGTGGCTGCTGCTGCTGTGGGTTGAGCTGTTGCTGCTGCTGCTCCTGGTGCTGTGGACTGAACAGCTGCTGGGGCTGCTGTTGCTGTTGGTGGTGCTGCTGCTGCTCAAGGAAGCCACTTGCAATTGGTGCCACACTTACTGCTGCATCTACCCCAGCCACTCCAGCAGCAGGAGCTACGTTATCCCCCCCTCCCTCCTCTTCCTCTTCCACCACATCCATGTCCTCCTCCTCCTGATCTTCTGCTGCTGCTGGGCTGCTGCTCCTCCCCCTGCCGTTTGTGTCCATGTCCACTGGCCCTGGCACCATGTGACACCTGAACTTCATAGGGGGACCTTCCACCACATCACTACCACCACCACTACTATCACCCTGCTGCTGCTGCTGCTGGTGGTTACGTGCCATACCCTGAGCATCCTCACCACTGCCCCCTGCTGCTGCTAGCCCCGCTGCTGTTGATGCTGCTACTTCCCCTGGTCCTCTCTTAACACCAGACTGCTGCTGCTGCTGTCTGCCCACCTCTCTGCTCCTGCGTTTGGCTGCCATGCTGCCACCTCCACCTGGGCCTGCACATTCCCCCTCCCGCTTCCTCTTCCCTGACCCCTGCTGCCCCTCCTGCCCTGCCCCTGTGTCCAGCCCCTTCCTGTGCTTTGCAGCAGGTGCCTCTGCAGAGGGCTCAACAGCAGCAAGCTGGCTGACAGATGCAGCCCCAGAACCCCCTGCTGCTCCTGCTGCTGGTGCCATGCCTGCTGCTTGTGATTGGGGCTCAGGCTTCCTCTTCCTGCCAGAGCTCAAACGCTGCTGCTGCTCCTGCTCTTCTTGCCCTACTTGCGCCTGCTCCTGCCGCTCCTCTCGCTGCTGCTCTTCCTGCTGCTGCTGCTGCTGGCTGCCTGTGACTTGACTTGCAGCCTGCTGTCGGCTGCGCCCGCCTTGACTTGCTCCCTGCTGCTCTTCACCCATCATAGCCTCCAGCCTGCCCCTCTTCCTGCCACCAGACGTGCTGACCACCTCCCCTGGACCTCCACTTTCAGCAACCCCTGCACCTGCTGCTGGTGGTGGAGCAGAGGCTGAACCAGGAACTGCTCCCTGTTCTCCTGCATTGTATGCTGCTGCAACACCATGTGCTGAGAACACCCCTTCTTCTCCTGCTGTTGAGGCTCCAGCAGCAGCTACTGATGATGATGGAAGAACACCTGGTGCTGCGGACATTTCTGCTGGGCATGCTGCTCTCTGCTCCTGCTCCCCTTCCTGCTGCTGGTGGTGGCAAGCATCTCCTTCCATTGCCTGATGAGGTGATGCCCTATTAGCGACATTACTCTGCTGCTGCTGCTGGAGGTGGTGTACTGCAGGCATGACTGGCTGTACTGCTGCTGCCCATTGCTGCAGGCGCTGCATCACTGCGGGGCTTGCATGGCTGTTTGGGGTATTATCTGCTGCCACTTCAGCTGCAACTGAGGCAGGAGTTGCTGCAAAATGGGTTGGTAGCAACGGAGCTGAGGGGGCAGGGTTTGCAGGGGACATAGAAGAGGGAGCCCCATGCAAAGGTGAGCAAGCATGGGGAGTACCCAGGCTGTCAAAGGGTGCTGTTTGCGGGCTGCTGGATATGGCAGGAGGTTCTGCAATGGGATGGTCATGGAGAGGAGTAGAGAAGGGGATTGCTGGGCGAAGGAGAGGAGTACGCTGTGTGCTGTTTGGTACTCTGCTGCTGCTGTTGACCCGGATTAGTGGGCTGTTTATTGTCTTGCGGGGAGGTGTGTCAAAGGGACGACCCTGCAGCAGCAAGTGTACCCCAGTTGTGCGGAGTTATGCTGGGTAAGACTGCTGCTCTCAGGGTTCTCCACCTGCCTCACCTGCAGTGCACTCCTGTGCCCACTGGTGGCTCGGTCAACTATTCCTCTGCCAGCGCCCCCATGTCCTGAGTGACACCTGCCATTAGTACACGGCCATCACGTTGTGCAGAGGTATTGACGAACTGAACCTACCGGTGCGCTTGTTTGGGTGCACATGGGGCCATACGTCCTCATCAGAATCACTGTCATTCTCCGGGGCACGGTACATCGATACTCTAATTCAAGGCTTAGTCTTGCTCTAAGTAAGGACTGCAGATAATGTGTCGTGCTGACCAGTCCGATGGGCATCAGTGGGGCTCCGCACAACCGAGCTGTTGCGTGCTAATGAAGCAAAGTATTGTGAATGGATTGAGCTTTTATGGAGGCCGAGCCATGTGGGCTCTAAGAATCCGAAGGGCCTCCACCGAAACTTGACACCTCGACTTGACCGCATGCAAGGCTCTCCTCCAAGCCAATCCGCCGACGCCTACGTAACATGCCCATCCAGTCACTGTAGCATGTTATATGTTGTCCTTCGTGCGGATCGGCGCAATACCATCTCCCCATGCAGATCTTTGGTGTGGATTGGAGTGCCGTGTCGACAGTGCTGACTTGTAGTTGCAACTGAACTTGCAGCAGAAACAGGCATAGATCTTTGTACTTATCGATTTCAGTCCTATGATTGTACACTCCTTAGAGAAGACACAGAGATACTCTTCACAGAGATACTCTTCTTTCCAATGTGCACCTCAAAAGCAAGGGGGAAAACGGCAACGCCCCTCTCTACAGCGCACTTCAGCTGCGTGAGGGGAAGCCACAACCCACCACACAGTTATCCAAATTCAGCCATTAGCTTACGTCATTGCTGGGCAGCAAAAGGAGCTACACGGTCGCCTGGACATTAAACAGATGCTTGTCGCCAGAACTTCAATCCACTGCCCGCCCTCCCGGGAATGCTTCACACCAATGAGACTGCAAATCATGCAAGCAGAACATACAGTACCAGAGCAAGGATTCATACACTAATAGTACCACTGCAGAGGACATTCACATTTATGAACAATGAAGTAGAAGCCCTGTAGTCCCGTTCTGCAGCAGGTTGTGCAGATAACCTTGTGCCACTGCACGTCTTGCAGTGCCTGCACTACAAACACAAGACGCTGCCAAACCAGGTCGCTCAACTGCTCGAAAATAAAGACAGAAAGACATTCAAACAAAATGGCTAGATTGCCCACATAAAACTCTCTGCACCATCATGCACACCAGCCACATTATGAGAAATGCGCTAGAATAAAACCCCAGCAGAATACTCACAAGGGGAGAACATATGGCTGCTGCTCAGCTGCTCACAAGGTTATCTGCCAAAGACATTCATATTCAGTATATTCATATATTCAGTATATTCATTCATATTCATTCATATTCAGTATCTCCCTGCCTCACAATCCATGAAAAGTCCCTCTGGAGCATCACATTCTCGTGCACGTCAGTTCAATACTTTGCTCCCCACACCCTGTCATTGTCCAATGCATTGTAACATCATTTCACTATACATGCTGTGCTGCCTAAACGACCATACCTCACATCCGCATTAGTAGGACTTGCCACCCCTCAACCATTCTCACAACTATGCATCGACAGGTCCAGCTTTCCCTACATAGCCCGCTCTCAAATGCTGTCCCTGTTCCTGTCCACTTTCCACTCCAGGGAGCCATCAGTCCACTTGAAACACTCAAAACCCCATACAAGCGCTTGTACCTTCCCAGTCACTTCACCGGACTCCCCCTACTGCCCCATCTGCTGCTGATGGTAGTACTGTTGCTGCTGCTGCTGCTGCTGCAGGTGCTGAGGCATGCCTTGGCCATGAGGAGAAGCAAACCCAGAGCTCACCCCAACCTGCGCCTGTCCCTGCTGTAACAGTGCTTCGCTCTGCTGCAGCTGCACCTGGCTCTGCTGCAACTGCTGCTGCAGCTGTTGTTGCCAGTATGGTGAAAGCAGTGACGGCCCAGTCATCCCCAAACCAGCAGAAGCCGATGGCTGTGACAAGTGCTGCTGCTGCACCCCATGACCAACAACACCCAACAAACCAGACGCGCTCAGCCCTTGATGCTGCTGCTGCTGCTGATCGCTCTGGTACGGCTGCTGCAACTGCGGCTGCTGGTACTGCTGCTGTAAATGCTGTTGCTGTGTGGGCAACACCCCCGAGCTGGTCTCCATGTGCAGCCCGTGGCTGAAAGATCTAGCCAAACCCCCACTAGCTGGCCAGGAGCCAGGAGCCACCCATGAGCCACTGGGAACAGACCCATGAACCACATGCACCAACCCCTGCCCCTGCTGCTGCTGCTGCTGCTGCTGCTGCCCAAGCAAAGGCAGCGTCAGGTTCTGATGAACACCATTCATGCATGCTTGCCCACTGCTGGTGTATGCTGCTGCTGCTGCTGATGGTGGTTGAGGTGAGCCCACTGCTGCTGCTGCTGATACCGAGTTCTGCCTGCTAAGCCGCCCCTGCAGCTCAGGGAGGAGTGGGGTGAGCAGCGGGGAATGCAGATGGGCCGAGGGCACCTGCATTACACCAGTCGAAGACGGTAAAGCAGTAGGTACAGGCGAGAGCACAGCAGTGTTGTCCCCAAGGACAGGACCCGAAGGAGGAGCCGTGGCAGAAGGTACAGTCGCCAGAGGAGGCGAGGCGACTGGACTTATCACTGCACCTGTATGTAAGGGTGAGGAAGTGGGCACTAGAGGGTTAGTAAATGGTGACAGCGACACCTGCTGCTGTTTTTGGGCCGTTTGCGTTTGCTGCCATCGGGATTCCGTTGTAACAGATGGTACCCGTTCAAGCACAGGCTGCCCCAACACAGGAGATGCCAGCCTATCCTGCTGCTGCGATGGTATCCCCGGTACTATACTAGTGACCTGCCGGTGCGAATGCCCCGAACCTAAGGAGCTGCTGCTGCTATGCTGCTGCTGCAAAAGCGGTACTTGCGGGTGCTGCAATACGGATGCAACCACCGGTAAACTACCCTGCTGCTGCAGCTGCTGTACTGCACCCCCTATGGACGCTTGTAAACCAGTCACACCACCACCCCACCTCACCACACCCGCAGCTGGACCTTTCAGTTGCTCACCACTAGTATTTCCGTTAGCCGCTATTGATGTGCTAGCTACCAGGGCTTGACCAGCTTGCTGTAGCTGCTGCTGCTGGTATTGCTGCAAGTTGGGCCGTTGCGGCAACTTGATTGTGATCCTCATGCCCTGCTGCTGCCGGCTGCTATTGCTGCCACTGGTCGGCCGGCTGCCTGGCTGGCTCCCACCACCACCAACAGCAGCAGCAGCAGCACCATTGGCCAAGGCAGGTATCCCCCCAGTGTGGGCACTGCCATGCCCATTTGCCAGACCTGCTGCTGGACCTGTCTGACTCCGCTGCTGCATCCGCTGCTCTATTGACAACCCACCAGCACCACCACCAGCACCTCCTCCTGCTGCACCCACATTGTTTGGAAGCAGTACCGCTGCTGACCCCCCGGGCTGTGCCCCTGCTGCTGTCCCTGCAGTAGGAGCTTGAGTTCCTGCTGCTGGTGCTGCTGCTGCTGTTGTCCGGACAGGTGCCGGGGCTTCATCCTCGTCGCTGTCTGAGATGAGGTCAATGACTTCTGGTTCTGGCGCCTTCTTGCGCATGGCTGCAACCGCCTGAGCAGCTTGCCTGCAGGGTCCAAACGAACACACCACACCATTCAGACTTCTAGTCCAGGCTCCCCATGGACGAGCATCTACTTGATCAGCAGAATGACACATACACCGGTGTACCATTACAGTACATAGAGGCATTGAGCAGGGTTTCCTTCAGTAGGTAAGCAACAGAAGCCCCCTACAGAGCATACAGCATGGGATCAAGACATCATTGATGACATCGCTTGGACAGTATCAAGGCACACCACAACCCTGCCAGGTAGCCATCAGAATGCAAGATTCCTCCTGCTGCAACGTCACTTCTTGCCAAACAGAATGTAAGAAGAATTAACCAATAGCGATGCTGTAGGAAGGTGCTCTGCATACAGCAAAAGGTTCATCCATGCGATGAACCTGCTGCTGTATGAGAAGGCTTCACGCCGACTAAAAAGCTTTCTTTGAGTACCATGTGATACTTGGAGCCTACCTCAGGCTTCTTTCATTACATCTCAATACTAGGAGCCTCGATCACATCTATGTATGTGCTTCCTAGCTGACCCTAACCCTTGGTAACATGCACTTCATACCCAGCACCTGTCTGTTCTTCCCCAAAAATGCCCTGCCCCATTGCCCTCACCTCAGTTCCTCCTCCTCATCTTCATCCTCACTGTCATCATCAATATCCGCCTGCTTCTCTCCACCTGCACCTGCTCCTGCTGCCACCCCTGGCTCCAGCTTCACCACCCCGCCAGCCCCCATCACCTCCCCACTCAACCCCGCATCCCCAACCACCCCAGTCCCCACAATCCCTGACCCCGCTGCCCCTGCTGCTGCTCGTTCCGTTGTGCTACTGCCCGCCCCAGGCACACCCCCCAGCACTGACTGGAACGCTTCCCGTGTCCCTGCTGGCCGCCAGTTTCCCTCCTGATCCACCTCCACCTCTGTCACATCCGCCCGCGCTTCTAAGGCCGCCAGTATTGCCGCCAAGTAACTATCCACCTGCAGCTGCTGCACCGCACTGGGCTTGCTGTTCACAGGATCCAGCCACTTGCGGGTGCGCTCCGCCATGGACAAGAAGGGCTCCAAATCAAAGGCATTGAAGGCTCCGCTCACATCAGTGAAGCGGGCAGGGATGGCCATGCGGGTGGAGGTGTACGGATCCTTCAGGGCAACTACTGTATTGCCCATCTCCAGCTCATCGTCATCATCCAGGAGGTTGTGTGAACGCAGGTGCCGCTTGATGCGCTCCAGGGCAGCTTCTAGGGTCTCAGTAGGAGCCATCAGGGCCTGTACACAAGGAAAAGGGAAAGGAACAACAGTAGGCACCAAAATTACTAGGTTGCAAAATGGCTAGGGCTAGATCACTGCGTTGGGTGCTTACACAATGCAGTTGTAGGTGCAAAATTTCAGCGCCTGCGGTCGATCCACATCCTAAATATTCAGAGCAATGCCTGAGAGGCATTGCGCTTCTGCTGGCCCCAGACCATCTCAACAATTGCTTGCTAGGTTAGCCCGGCCCCCAACTGGACAACCGTTCACTCCAATCACTGCACACAAGCCAGGCTCTTATCAGCAATCTTTTTCTCCCCCCCAACTCACCACCTACTTTCATCTCACTTCCTCAATCCTGCCTGCCTCGTCCTCCCTAAGCCCCTGCTCTCGCCCGCCCCCCTCACCTTGACCTGCTGCATGCTCCTCCGCCGTGCAATGCACACCAGCAGCACATAGCTCCCCTTGTCCATCCCACTGATCCTGATCTCATTGCCCCTGCCCCGCTGGCAGTAAGGCAGCAGGTCCACTGCCTCATCCCGCTGGTTGATGCCCAGCTTGATGCTGCCACCCCGCAGGTACGGCCGCACCTGGTGCCCATTCACCATCAGCTGGCAGTACTGTGGCCAGTGGAAGCGCATGGGCACTGTATCTTCCAGCTGGAGACACATCGCCTGGAAGCAGATATACACGGGACTTCAAGTTATAGGGGGTTCATTGCAAGTCTGAGACTGTTAAAATGATCAGATGCGGATGAAGTCTTCATTCTGCCTGTGCTCGCTGTATCAACACAGCCTTGTGCTTGCTAACTTTGCGCTGCACCATAGGCATATATATTCACCATGATCCTAATCCTGGATTGTATTTCAGCATGACCATTCAGCCGCAGATGGCCATGACCTGCACCCGTGTTGCTTGCCCTACACCCCACCGACCCCATAGACCAGCCATACCTTCCCTACTGCTTTACACGTGCCTTGTGCCAAACCAAAGCTTCTGCTTCCCTTCATACCCCTCTCACCTGCAACCTAAACTCCTGCCTCTGCTGCTGCAGCAGATCTATCTGCTGTGTCGTGAGCGTAAACGCCACTGGACCCCCCACCTGCTGCTGCAGCATTGCCCCGCCCTCATACATGCCCTGCCCCGTATGCACCAGCACCACCGGCACCAGCACTGTCATGTCAAACAGCTCCCAGAAAGGATCTGCTCGTGCAGCTCTGCATTGATCACAGTAGAACACAGGCTGCGGCTGCCCTGGCTTGCTTGGCGGGCGCTGCATGCAATCCCCGTGCATCCATACACCACATGTGGGCGCCTCGCACTGCACCATGTTTGGCCGCTGGTCAACATTCTTACAAACACACCTGATACGTGTGTTCAGGACCCCAGCTGACCCCAGCAGCCCCCCACCCCCGCCTGACAAGTCCTCCCCACCAAAGAGGTCCTGTAAGAAGTCTCCTGAGGCCCCATTAGACTGCAGCCCTCCCCCACCATACCCAGCTGCTGCCGCTAACCCTGCTATACCGCCCATGAGCCGCTGCTTCTTTCGAGGCTGTGGTGGTGGGATCCCAGCCACAGCATCTGCTGCTGCCAAGGCTGCTGCTGCTGCTGTTGGAGGGTTGGTGGTCCGTCCTGCTGCTGCTGTATTGTAATCTGGGGCGCGGTTGTAGATCACAGACTCGTAGGCTTCTTGGATGAGTCGCTTAGCAAGCTGCATGCGAGGGTTGTCGACAGGTGGAGCTGCCTGGCCAGCACTGCAGCACAGGAAGCAGACAGTGAGCAGCAGCATGAGGAGCAAGCAGCAGGAAGGACATGTTTCAGCTGAGGTGAAGGTAGCAGCTGCTGCAGGAGCCGCCTACAGTCTCAGGCCAGAGCTGACAATATTGTGGACGTTCTAATATGCTTTCGAGACTCCCAAACTGCTGGGTAAAACTTAGACTAGTTAACATTTTGGCAAGGCATGGTAAATATGGTACAACGCCATCAACAGTGTATCAATAAGTACATCAGCAGGTACATGAATACAAGGTTTTTATAGATACACGGACAACAGGTAGAATGTGCAAAATTGGTCAGGAAAGGGGATTGCACCCAGCTGGCCCCAGCTGCAAGGGTTTCCTTGAGCTCCAATCACTTACAAGCTTCCTGCTTCCGATATGATGGTGAGCAGCCGCTGCTGCAGCTCAGGCTTCCTGCCAGTCCTGGTGGCATGCAGACGCCCCAGGACATCCTTCAGTTCCTGTATCCGCAACGCGCACACCATCTGCACCAGCAACATGAGGTCAAGATAAGGTCAGGATGGCACATGCATGTAAGAAGGGGACCAATAGTTCGCGGTTGGGCTGCTGCTTGGCATTACTAAAGACCCTAAATGGTTGCATGGAAGTGCAGGCAGGACTTCTGACACTGGCAAAGGTTGAGGCCACAAAAACAGCAGCACAGGAGCTGTCTCTCTCGCCCATGCACAGCTAGCTTAGTCTGCCTATACGTTCCAGTCACATAACTCACCCTCCTGTAATCCACCATCCCTTATTTCCGCTTTGGAGGCATGCGCACAGACTGGCAAGAAGTTGTCCCGGTCCCAACAGCTACAAGGTGCTCCTGGCAACAGAGGCTTTAATGCCTCCTCCCAAAACGACTCGTACGGATTAGTACCTGCAAATAGAGGTCGGACCTGTCGCCTTGAACGCATCGTATCACAAGCCCTCTCAGGCCTCCTCAACTAGCATAGCCATGCACCCTGCAGTTGGTCAGCTGCTAAGACCTAAAGTGCTCTACATGCGCACGCTCTACTTATAGCATCAGCTGTCAGGAAACGTGCACCTACTTTATCGGCCTCTCTGCACTCTGCAGCTCTCTCTATCACCGAGCACTGTGACGGAAGCAGGCAGCAGGGAACCTGTTTCTATCAGCTTTCACAAACTAGCGACTTCTGCTGTCCGCGGCTGCATGAGCACTCTACTCTGAATCTCAATAGCGTCCAAAATGGCAGCCGAACGTCGCTGGGCTGTACTTGTCCAGGCAGGACAGCAGCAAGAAGAGCAAGATGGGCACTGCCCGCTATGGCTTTCTCCAACACCAGTTGGTGTTCATTGTCTCAGCTACCACTGCGAGACAAGGCCTAACCAACCTTGCGAGGCAGCGAAGGGGCGTCGCCCAAAAAAGAAGAAGTTACTGATGAGTAAACCCTAGAACCCCGGGGTTTTGCCCTCGAAGACAGAAACCCTCCAGTGGTCCCCGCCCCACGCACAACCCAGTCCCCTGCCCACCATAACTGGGGATTTTCTCTGTGGCTGCATGCCGTCCAATGGTAACAATCCTATGATTACATAATCATATCACTACTGCTCTGGCCCTCTCACTCCCTGACAACTAGCCACCTCTGGACTAAAATCTTTGTATGAGTCATCTGCATAGTCCTCACCTGCTGCCAAACAGGAAGTCTATGTCCTACAATGCCACTTGACCACAGGCTATCAGATGCTTAGAAATACTGACTCGACCTCCTTCCCTACATGCAGCATCACTGGGTGTGTTTGGTCGGTTCGACCTAGCAGCCCTTTGCGGTTGCCACACCTTAAAATTTGTTATGTTATGTTATGTTACTACGGCTGCTCTGTGCTACATCTTTCTGCTACTTCCATCCTGGCCAGAGCTTGCAAAGCTTCCTGAGGCTGCTGCTGCTAGTTAGTTATATGAGCTTCAAAAGATTCAAAACATGTTTTTAAGGCAGCTGGGGAAGTTGAGGAAGTCCGTGCCAACAACTGTGGTGCATAAGGAGATGTGCATGAATCCAGTGGCAAAGGGTTGGTTACGAGCCTCTATTGATCTATGGCGTAGGCTTTGCAAGGTGCCCTCTGATAGCCTATTGGGCATGGCTGTGCGTGAATCTTTGGCATCTTACGCAGGCGAGGGGGTTGGTTCTGCTCCTAAGAGCTGGGCTGGACGGTTTATGCATACAGTACGCTCTTTTTCTCAGGGTAGAGACGCAGATGGGACCATTGCAGAGTTTCTGGCAACAAATGGCCTAGCTGAGCCGGACAATGATAAACTTGCAGCTTTTCCATGGCTTAAAGTGTGGGGTGCTTGGGATACCATGTTGCAAGAGCCATGGGACAAGGTGGCCGCATATGCAAACCCCAGGCAATCTGTCAGCTCAAATTTGATCAAGCTTTCCACATATCATTCGTGGTTTATGACGGGAGACATCCCTCAGGAGGAGTTAGAGGCTGGCTATCCTCAGGGTATGCCAAGGTATATCAGGCACACATCAGGTATCCCGTTTACTTATGTGAAACAGTTAATGCGGTTTCGTACTGGTGCACACCATCTTGCTATTGAAACTGGGAGGTGGGCTCGTCCCAAACTGCCAAGGGAGCATCGTGTATGTTCAAGGGAGACACTAGGGAGACACTAGAGGAGCTAGGTCTGGTTGGTTATCAAATTGATACGTTTTCGTCTGACTATTACCAATTACCAATTACCAGATGGCCCTGTCAAAGCAGGGCGCCGGTGGGGGCAGCGCCACCCACAAGGAGCCAACTTAGGCTCCAACGGCAGACTCAAGCATGATGATTCTATTGATGAGTCTGGCATGGTGTATGATGCCCATGGAGCCTAGTTTGGCTCCGTTACGGGCGCCCCCTTTGTGGGGCCACTTTGTAATCTGTAATCTGTTCAAAATGTTCTTGCACAGTGGTTGAGGACGAGGTACACTTTCTTTTTGAATGCCCAGCATATGATAGAATTCGTGAGAAGTATAATACCGTTTTGTTTGCACAGTTTGGAGGTTGCCAGGAAGCTTCTAGTACAATGAAGCATAATTCAGACAACGTGAGATTGTTCATGGACCAAGAGCCAAGTTTCCAAGTTGCAGAGTTTGTTTATGAATGCATGGAATTTCGGAGGTCGGAGGAATGTGAGGACTATAATCCTTACTTTGATTTGTCATTATTCGGGGATGAATGGCAAGGTCGTATTTTCGATACCTTTTCTTCTGGACCAAGAGGTGATATTGCTGAGACATTCACTTCTGATGGACCAGGTTCCAGTATCTCTGCCCATGGAGCCTAGGTTGGCTCCGTACGGGCGCCCCCTTTGAGGGGCCATGATGTAATCGTAATCGTATATCAGCCATTGACCACACATAAGCTCATGCCCAACAACATCCAGCCATGGCCCTGCACACACCTCTAGTGCGTGCGGACTTAAAGAGCACCTGCCACTACTGCAGCACCCTTAACACGGCATTGTTGACACACAACATGCAACTCAGAGAAACTCCACAACAGGTATGAGACTGACAGCAGCAGTGAGCACAACACATCCTTGTGAACAATTGCCACATGTTTGACATACATAACATAAGGGAGCCATTGCCGCACACTGCTTGTGAGCAATTGCCACATGCTGCTTGGGGCCGCCGCTTGCTGGGCTTGGCTTGCCCATAGGACGAGTGCAGATGGTAAAACTTCGGGGCAACCACATTGGGTATGGATCCAAAAAACTCGGCAAGAAAGCATAAACACAATCCGCAACAGGCAACCCACACAACGATGCATCCACAGCTGCATCTGCAACACAATCATGGGAGTCCGTCACCCTTTTAAGCCCACATGTGGCACAAACCCGCCACCCACAAAACACCCCTGGCCTAGGGCACCATCTTCTTATAGACATGTTTTTTCTGTCCCTTCCTGAGAACCATAGGGGTGGCAAGGTCTATAACAGAGAGATCTAAGCTGGGATCACTTCAGTGGGTCCCTAAAGACTGCTGCTTAGAGACAAAATCAGCAAGTCGACATCATCACATTGGCCACTGGGAAAAGTTACATATGTGTATACTCACTCTATAATAATGTGGCGGGTGCTGCTGCCCAGTGCCTGCTAGGGGCCTGCTGCAGTGATCTATCTCATACATTCACTGTACACAGGGACCCAAAGCACCTTCTTGCCCCTGGCCTGCTCATTGCTCTAGAAGATGTCTCTCAACCTTATAGCATGGCATCTATAACAGCCCGCCATTTGCACCATGCTCAAAACCTCAAAAGTTTGGACATTTACAGGGGGATGAACTTTGGGCAGGGCCTAGAGGTGACAAGACCCACAACGTCCTTCCCTTAATGTACTGAGTAGTAAATGACAAGCTGCACACAAAGTCAATCACACGTGGTATGCCCCATCAAATCAACTACCGGTACTCCTTCTCAAATGCAGGGTGCGTACCAACACTTGTGAACACATCTGAACAACAGACACATTGCCTGCAGACACCTACATCTGCCCATACTCCCAACCAACTGCCATAAGGCTCTATCTAAACCCCATCGCAGTCCCGTTGCTACCGCTACAGACCCCGGGCAGTCAAGACAGCATCAATCCCATAACAGCTCCCATTGCTTTTGTCTGTTCTGTGTCATATGCACCACACCAGACCACCCACACCCATCATACCCCACAGCAAGCTGATCCTGGATCACTCTAGAGCTCCATCTTGCATGTTAACACCAGGGCCCTGCTGATGGCCCCTTCCAAAGAGGAGCCAACCTCGGCTCCATGCAATAAAGGACTCAACGCATCTTGAAAGAAACACTCACCCATACATCACTACTTGCACTCCCGCTGACCCCAGATCTGCACATGGCGGCCTGCTATTGCTGCATGGCTACCCTGTCAACCTGCCTAACCTGTATGTAAATATGTGCAGGGGGTAAAGTAATGGTCACACCCCATAAGATAATGCATATAAACATGCCTAAATGACACTCAGGCCTGGACTGCCGGCAGGTTGTTATTCTGGTGTTGATGCTTTCCTAGTTCAAGAAAGCCTCGACACCACTATGACAACCTGCCGGTAGTGGGCTGTGGTGTTAGAACGAACACTCTCAAGGCATACCTGTGGGGTAAAGAAGATGAAGAGGACCTCCTGGCTAATGCTACTGAGAGATGTCCACACACCACACATTGCAGATTTCAACCCCTGCTAATTCCTGCCTAATAAAATTAAAAAGATATCTTCAACAAGGGGGCATGGCTGTTTCCGTCTTCCCATGCAAACCCTTGTTGGGTACAGGTAATTAAAGCAGGGGAGAATTCGGACAAGAAAAGCAGGGTTCTCATGCGGTGTTGGAACTACAAAAGCAGCCTGCAGCAAACAAAGCAAGTTGCAACCACCACTCCAAGTTTAGATCTTGTCCTGGGACCTGATTGAGGAGCTGAAATGGCTGGAAGGAAAACCCCATCTGCTGGCCTACAATGCAATTTCCAACCCAGAGGCACGAGCCTGAACAAACCGCCCATAGCATGTACTTCGGCATGATTCGTATTGTGTGTTGGCTCGTGCCCATAGTATCTGCTGCAGTCACCACAACCCCTACCTCAAATGTTGCAGCTCAGCGAAATCTGCCCAAAGATGAAGCTAAAAAACCTCAAAAGAAAGTCGGTCGCACACATCATCCCAGGCCAAAACAATGAAACAATGGGAGCTCGGGCAGGGTCTTATCTACCAACAATGCAGAAAAGAAGCCTAGATCTGACAGTGCTCACGTCCATGGATAGAAGTTTGGGAACATAACCACACCTATGGACATCATCACAAACGCATACAGCCAGACCCAAGCACCTCTGGTAAGGTAACCGCCAACAAATTGCTTCTTGCTGCTGCTGCTTTGTGAGTCAGCTTTACTTAGTAGCTTCACCATTTCTTCCTGCTGCTGCTGATGGTGGTGGGGGAGATGCTGTAGATGTGCTGCATACCAATACCATGGCATGCAGCTTGACAGCAGACGAACGGACACCTGGATATGAACTGTGGTCAGACATACCAGCGAAAGGACCAACATATGGATGATGAAGACCACCACATCAGGGGAGTAAAACCCTCCCACCAACCCTACCTCTCCCTCCTGCTGCTGCTGCTGCTTTGTTTCAACGTCTTTTTGACCCGGACCAGCCACTCCTGCTGCTGCTGGTGTAACCCCTGTTGGCTGTCTTCCACCACCACCAGCAGCAGCAGCAGCAGTAGCTGGGCCCCGAAGGCGCAGACTTCCACCGGTTCCACTCAAACCCCCTGGTCCCCGCACCAACCCCCTTGCTCCCGCCTTCTCCCCTGCTGTTATTGGCTCACTATGCTGCTCCATAAGGGGACTCAGTTCCGGCTTCCTTAGGTAGTGGTAAATCATACCTGGCACGGGCGAACTGGTGCGTCTCTGCCGCGCACCTTCCCGCTTATCTACGCCGTCTGATCCACTGCTACAGCTGCTGTCACCACTGCTGCTGCCACTGCCAGTCCGCTTGAGCTTCCGCTGCTGCTGCTGGTTCTGAGGTATGTTGCTGGCCTTTATACTTCCCTTGGCACGCTCGTCCTGCGGTTGCTTGCTTTTGCTGCTGCTGCCACTGCTGCTGCTGCTGCTACTGGGCAGTGTCCTGCTGGTTGCTGGCAGTAGCCCTCCTGTCAGGGTGTGTTTCCTGTTAGCTTTGGCATAGCTGTAGCAGGCCCACAGGGACAGCAGGAGGCTGGGAGCTGCTATGGCAAAGTTAGGGACCTGCAAGGACCAACCAGTAGCAGCAGGGAGACACAGAGACACCTCAATGTCACGCTTTGCCAGTCACAGGGCTTAGGGTGTGATTCGTTTTCAGAGCTGCAAACCCACAATATCCTTCTGGTTCTGTATTGGTGCAATAGGGGCCTTGGTTTGCATAAGCCAAAGAGGCAGGTGCAAATGGGACCTTGTATTGCACACTATTGTACTGCATACGTGCCTTCTGTTGCTCTGGACAGGGCCGATATTGGGCAGAAATCCCAAGAACAGCATATGAGAGGTGCTGCAGATAACCCCAGCAACAGAGTAACACCATCTGCACCACACATGCCAGCTGAGAGCTTTCCATATTTTAAACATGATCCTGCATTTGCTATTGCACACATGCACCACCTCCCTTACACTCCTACCTGCTTCAGCTGGTAGTAGTTCAAAAATCCCACATCCCAGTACTCCTTCTGCACGAACCCATAGAGGCTTGGGATGGTGTCTTCACACCAAGGCCTAGGTGTCCATCCTAAACCTCCCTCCCCTGCTGCTGCTGCTGCTGCTGGGGCTCCGTTTCCCCGCAGCCCCCCCTGCTGCTGTTGCTGTTGTCCATGTTCCTGGCAAAAGGTGATGTAGCCAGACCATTGGAAGGCTATGTAGGGACCTACTGATATTGCTGTTTCTATGAGAGCTTGGAGGATGTGACGAGCTGCTGTGAAGACCTTCCGATGGGACAATGCTGCCAGGGTTTTGCGTGCATGATGGTGTAGCAAGAAGCCGACATTCAATATACCTGGAAGAGGGAGGATATGAGGAACCGGTTAGTGGTGGGAACAACCTGGAGGTTGGTACAGGTAACAAAAGCAGGGGAGAGTGCGGACGAGAAAAATCGGTGGGAACGATCTGGGCATGGGTAATTTCGTGCTAATGATCAGCAGCAGCCACCTAAGGAAGTCCCAATTTGGGGAAGGACGAGCTAAATAGGTATAAACACCATCCCCTGCTGTTCTGCTCCGTAAGGCACTTCATAAGCTTGTTGAAACACAACAAAAGAGCCCCAGTGAAGCACATATTACTTCTGTTGCTTGCAAGCGCTCATCAGCAAAGGACAAGCGGAAAGCATAACCACATCCCATCCAGCCCCTCCATACCATTAGATCTTGTGGCCGCAGATGCTGCAAAGGATAGTGCCGCCAGTGTACTGCTCCCTAGGCAATACATGCAATACAGGCCAGTGAAGGACGCTGCTGTGAAGATGGCCTCAGTGTAGGGCATGCTATGGTGCACAGTAGCAGGGTTTAGCACAAACAGCAGGCAGGAAATCACAGCCAATCGCTCCCGACCCAACATCTTCCGGCTCACTCTGCAGCAACAGCAGCAGCAGCAGCAGGGGCCATAGGAATCAGCTGTCAAGCTTATGCTTTGTTTCAAATCATTGCATTGTATTTTGAACATGCAGCATTGGTTAGTTGATAGACAGCAGAGGCAGTAGTTCCGCTTCGCTGGCTTTATGACGACTTGACGTGTGTGACCTAGGGCAGATTTGCAATGGCATACCATCAACTTGCTGTACGAGGTGCTGCTGATAAGCTGCTTTATGCCATGAAGCGTCGCCCTCTTAGCTGAGTCCATACTCAGCTACTGGCCGGGGGTGCCCAAGCACATTCCAGCACAAGCATTGCTGTTTGGTGAATGCTGGTGAGAGTGCTTAATCCAGACTACCCTGCTAGCTGCCATATGCAGCCAGTAAAACTCGCAATGTATCCTTGTGGTTTACTTTACAGTCAAACCAAAAGAGTTGCCGAAGCAGCTTGTAGCAGTGCAGCTCACCTCAGGAACATGAGTACGGACCAGAGGTACGCTATGAAGTTCACAGTGAGTGTGATCACCGTGTACGAGTGAGGCAGCAGGAAGAAGCCTGCAAGGCAGCCAAGCAACGTAAGGACGGAGCAATCTAGACACACTTTCAGGCAAATTAAACTAACTTCTTCAGCATCTGCAAACATTTATCTGCGGCAGCGGATAAACTCTGTTGCCTATCTGTATAGCCCAAGGGTGCACTTCTACGTTCATGCTCTGAACATGGGATAAGGCCTGAACATGGGCATGGGTTCACCACTTCTGCTGTCAAGCTGCATTAGGTACCTGCTATAGAGTGGGTAAGAAGAAGCTGCATACATGTGCTGGGCTATCTCACCTGTTCCTCTTAGGGCCCTCACCAAGCCTGCAAGATAAGGTGCAAAAGTCTTTAGCAACAGCAGAGGCGACAGGAGCAAGAGATGAGCTGCGAGGATCTTTGCTATGGTCGGGCGAACCCTTAGGGCATCATGCATTACAAGGACAAAGCAAAGGCTGTGCTTGGAGTTGGTGGCTGCATGTGGCCTGGAAACTCACCAGGGAGCCCTGGAAAGAAGGCGAAGAACTGCTCATACTCGTAACCACACGCAGCTATGCGCTGGAAGAACACGCTGTCCCAAACTACTAGGGGCTCAGCATGTGCGTCTGCTGTCACGTTCGATGGCCATGCACTGCTGCAGTTGGAGGACAAAAGGCTGCCCGAGCTGTCATAGTCAGCAAACGCCGAGCTTAAGGCGAGAGCGATGGAGGTGTAAGTCAACCTGATCGCTGCAGCCACCAGCAGCACACGTGCTGCGCCAGTGGTGAACAACGGCATGTCGCCAATGGAGTGCAGTCACGGCCCTCCGCTACATCTATCAAGCAAATAAAACGATAGATTGGCGGCCCCTCTTGGGCAGGCTGAGACCTAGGCAGTCACAGATGCACAATTGAGTGTTGTACCAGATTTCGTACGGGTAGCTGGGCTGAGCCTCGGCCGTTCGCCGCGTCTCCCTGCGGACCTTGTATCATACAATGTTACACATAGTTCCAGTAACATGTGAGTACACATCGGAACGCATTTTAAATACGGGTGAAAGAAGCAAAAGGACAGCGCTGCGCTGCCGTATGAGCTGATCCTAAAGAACGACCTCACACTGTTTCGTGAGATAGGCCTGCGCAATGGTAGAGTCATACTCATGTTGTACTTTCGCCATTGGATTGTGGCTTCTGTTTGCCATAACCTTGCTATCTTGGGCTGAGTCGGTGTTGAGCAGCAGTTGACGGCCTTCGGAGCTAGTGACCCTCCAGTGACACGCCTTGCGCTGATGCTGCCCTCGTCTATCATGAAACGCCAACGGACGGGAACATGCCAGTTGGGACATGCACAGCTGTGTGACCATCCAAAGCTGCTCTTGTCTAACTGAGCTAGAGGGTCTGTACAACATCACAACATGGCTTTAGTTGGTTTACACCACTTGTTCCCAGAGGAATGTAGTTACACTGCCCCAGGTCAGTCTAAGCTAAGATAATATGACACAAGCCATCCAGTGCCAGACGTGCTGATGTGCCTACTCGCATTGGAAGTGGAAAGTGAGAGGGACCAACCCACTCACAGTCAATTCTACCTTCAATCAAGTGCAACCCACGTGTCAGAGTGCAGCAGTATCTGCCATATGCAATGTGCAGGCAAATCCTGAACGCGCCTGTCATATGCGGAATTTCAATTTACCTTCCTTCCTAGCTGTGTCACAAAACTCCACCCTTAACTACACACAAAAAAAGGCGAACAAAGGCCCTTTCCATCCATGAGCACAGTGCGTGTGTCTGCTCTCTGATACACCTTTAGGACCCACAGTTGATACATTTGGACAAAATGCACATCACCCAGGCAAGCAACCGCTGGGGAGCCAGTGCCATCCAGCACAACACCAACCCCACCATTCGGATACATTGACCACACCCATGCTGTAAGGTCCTAACCCAACCCAGCTCAAAAAACCTTGGGACTGCTTGCTGCCGCCGCTACCGCTGCTAGCCATGCAAGCTCTGCCCCAGAGTTCTGCTACTGCCTGCTGCTACTGCTCAAGTGGCTGCAGCAGAGCCACACTGCCTGCCGTAACTCAGCTGTTGCTGCTGCTACTGCCAGTCTGCTGCACCACTGCTGCTGCTTACTTAAGCAGTGGCGGTTGTCATCTGCTTAGTAAGCTCCTCAGCCACCTTCTCAATCTGGCCACGGATGGACAGGTCAATCTGGCTGGAACCATACTCCACCACAAAGCCAGCGATCAGGCTCTTGTCAATCACAGGCTTGAGCTTAATGTTCTTGCTGCCAGTCAGCTCCTGAAGCTTCTTGGCAATCAGGAACTGCTGCTCCTGCTCAAGCTTCACAGCGCTGCGGAGGGTGGCCACCTGAGGAGAGGGGGAGGAGGACAGGGACAGCAGAACATAGCAGATCAGCATGTGGCCATTATTGACCCAGTGTGCACGCTCCGGGAGACAGGCATAGAAAATAGCAGCATGGGTTAACTCTAGCTTATAGCCAACAGAAGGGGTTTGGATGCCAAAAGGGGAGTGCTTCATAATGCTGTAAAGCGTGGCACCCTTGTCAGCAGGGAAGGACCACAGCAATCACAGGGGGTTCATGTCATCCGCACCATGACACAATATGGCGTGGCAAGTTTCCATGCAGAGAGGTAGGGCCAAGGGAGCAAGGAAGTCACAGCCGCAGAGAGGGACTGGCTCTATGCAATGCATAGGGGGTCCATGTCCAGATGAGATAGTGTTACCTTGTAAGAGACAGATTCCTGTAAAGCTAACAGGTGCTATCAGCTGGAATAAAGACAATTAACACCAGCCACACAGCCCCTTGACAGGAGCAAGGAGGTCTACGCTAGTGCTGCGAGCAGTTGCCGGCCCTTCTGAGCACCTTCTTCCTTGTGAAAGCAGTGAAATATGGCAGCAGCACCTATGGCATATCGTGAATTGTACAACATAGCTGCAAAATCCTTCCAACACGTGGGATGACCAGCTGACGCAGCTATTCACACAGTTAGGATGACCACCATTGCTATGAAGTATCAGGTGAGAACCAATTCGTTGGAGCTGGGAAGTCCAAATGCTGGCATGTGATGCCTTTGTTACCCTTCTTTAGTCTGGGGGGGCATGAGCGCGCACTACCCTAGCACTATCAGCAGCTCAAGATCAAGAGACACCTGCTCCCTCTCCTTCCAGGACTATGCTCTCCCAGTTCGCATGCTAGCTGTGTCTACTGCCAAGTGCTGATCTGGGGATGGCTGCATAGCTGACATTAGGCTGCAACCTGAAGCACCAGGTGCTTCAGGCTGCATGTATGCTTAATCAACTGACAGCAGACACCAGAACAAAGATCATGGCCCCCTCTCCCCACTAGCTGTACCCTGGTGCCCTTATGCCTGTTGGTCACTGCTGCTGTAAATCTTTTTTAACCCTTGAAGGGCATGCAATATATCATTAGTTACTACATACAGATGCATGGCACCATTGCTGAGTTCAGGCTCTGCGCCTGCCACACTGCATATCCTGGTACTGGACCACATGAAGCCTATTGTCCCACGGGGGGCAGCATTTGTAGTCTTTGAAATACTGAGAATGGCTGTGCTGAGAGCAGGTACCCTACCCCGAACTTTACAACGACTGCTCCTGTCCAGGCAGAGGGGAGTATCGACAGAAGTGCTCCGAAACAAGCTAGCTATAAGCAGCTGCGTTCGAGGGGCACCACCACAAGACCTTGTACCGTCAAACTGCTACGTTGCAGTGCCAATGCCCAGTGCTTGCCAACGCGCTCCTAGCTGCGCCTATTCGCCATGACCGCTAACAGCCTTCGCACTTTTTTAAAGCTGCTGGCTTACTGCCTCGGAACTAGCAACGCACCTGTGTATCTGTTAGGTCGCAGTACTGCTCCTCGAAAGACTCGCAGATCTCAGATAGCAGGTTCAGGCGGTCCTTCTCAACCAACAGGTTAAGGAAGTTGCTGGTGTACTTCTGGAAACCAGCCTCCTTCCCGATCTTAGCGATCACGGCCCTCTTCTTGTCACCCTCAACGACCGGGTTGTATAGCAGCTCGCGCAGCTTCAGGTTGTCCTTAACCAAGGCAGCAACTGAGTCGACATCGGCGTGCACGGCCTCCAGCTTACCCTTCTCCTCGGCCAGCTCAACCAGAGCCTTAGCATAGGAGTCACTGACATCGTTCCTCCTGCCAGCCTATACAGAAAAGAATACGCTATTAGAAATCCCCAATAAGGTACCCTTCTAGCTGCTGGGTGATGAATTGTGGTAGATTGCCCAATCCAAGTCTATCGCTAGTTGCGAAATGCTGGATGCAGTTTGCACCATTGGTACTGACCATGGCAATCATGCGGGAAGCCCTGGAGGGGACAGCTGCCTTGAAGGGCCTGGCCACTGGGGCCCCAGCAGAGCGCAGAGCGCCGGTCCTTGAAGTCATGGCCATTGTGCAAGTGACCGGGACTACGCACGCTAAGTACGCACGGACAAAGGTGGCGGGATGCGTGCTGCAGGAGGCCTGTATATCCTCAGCGATGCTGTCAAGAATGCGGACGGTCGCAATGCCTGCTCGTTTCGACGCCAAGAGAAGTGTCCCGCAGTAGCAGGAGGCGCTGATCTCCATGCTACAACTTCGGGTTTAACTGGGTTTGCCGGACTGAAGTTCCAGAGCGGAATCCGACAGCTCGAATACGATCAGTGGGCCCTCTGAATACGACCCCGAAAGGATGACGACTGCGAAGTACAGGAACACGATGCGCTTTTGACTCACCTAGCACGTGCAAGTGGCCAGGCCGGTTCGATCTAGCATTAAAGACCTTGGTTGC
Source organism: Pseudopediastrum boryanum (assembly GCA_963556185.1). Lineage (NCBI taxonomy): Eukaryota > Viridiplantae > Chlorophyta > Chlorophyceae > Sphaeropleales > Hydrodictyaceae > Pseudopediastrum > Pseudopediastrum boryanum. The sequence goes on from OY744496.1 coordinate 9,973,951, forward strand.
ATTTGCTGCTGACAATCCCTTGGTTCGCGGCTCATAACCACTCACATTGCTCACTCTGGCACATGTCTGTCCTGCTTCAGCGGTCGACACTGTCAACAAGCTTCAGGGGGCAACGCCTGCAGCATCACTTAACTGTAAAGCAGAACTATCAGCGCCTTGTGCAAACCAGGCGGGTTGCGACAATGTCGTCAGCCAGGACAGCAGTGGATGAGACCAGTAACGGGGCGTTCGTCAGGACTGCTGCAGGCTTTAGGAATCAGATAGCCCCAGGGACTGAGTTTGAGCCGGAGGCTGGCCGGTACCACCTCTATATCTCCTATGCATGTCCTTGGGCAGACCGCTGCCTTGCTGTATTGTACATGAAGGTAGGCCGATCGTCCCTCGCTTTGATGTCCGTGCAAATCCCAAACGAGCAGCACCAGCCAGCTAAGTTGTCTTCCAGGGTTTAGAGGAGGCCATTGGATTATCGGTGACTCATCCCACATGGCAACGAAGCAGGCCAGATGACCCTAAGGACCAGCACACTGGCTGGGTGTTTGTCAGCCCTGATGATCCGCCTCTGTCAAGCTGTACAGGTGAGTATGGTGTTGCCTGTACATTCATAAACGATGCTGCTGCTTCCGCCCTGTAGGTTCCACGTCACCTTTGCCACGACCTTATACACCACCTTATACCGACGGTAAATCAGGGTTTCTTCTTAAATGTGTATCGTACATTGCACCCTGCATGCTCGTATTCAGTCGCAACAATTGGTGCCAGTACCATGTTCTAGGTAGTCACAACAGTTGCTGCCATCACCATGCCCTAGGAGTGCTACCGCAACCCTGGTAGATTGTTGTGGTCCTGCCCTAGTACATAGAGCTCATGCATGCAGAGATTGCTTGCATTGCTGTGGGGAATGATCTACGTGCAATTGCCCTCAACCCTGGCATAGCTGAAGCAGCTGCACACGTATTCAGGGAAATGCTGTTGTGACAGCCGCTCTTTGGCCAGATTACTTCCCTTGCCTTCCCTACTCAAAACTTGTATCGCCTGCTAACTAGGTGGAACGTGAATGCACGTGTGGAGCCATTGAAACCGAGCATAAATTGCTCATACACAGCCAGAGGTTTGTGTATTGTGCAATGCCCTAAGAGTTTGCCCAACTACCTCTTGCGCCTGTGAACGCCTGTATATTGTTTGTTTGCTTTTCTTTTTCAGGCCATGGTTCCTTCAGCTGTGCTGATTGCATTCCCGACACGGTCAATGGCACCAAGTTTGTTCGGGACCTGTATGAGCTCTCCAAAGATACCACAGGCAAGTGGTACTGCCCTCGTACTGATAACACCACCCTGTGCTGAAAGTGAGGCAGGCAAAGGCTCTTGCCAGCAGCAACATAGTCATGACCTCATGTGTTGACTTCGACAAACAGTGTCATTGCTGCATATTCTGCATGTAGTTATCTCTTAGCTGTGACTATGGTGGAGTTTTACTGAGTCATTCCCAGCAGTGGCGTCCTGCCTCCCCATGGTGTAGTGTACTGCTGTCCCCAGCTGTTGTGATGCAATAGATGTGGTTGCCTAAATGCTAGGAATGTACTGCCTCCTCATTCTGCACCTGTACTGCCTCCTCATGCTGCACCTGTACTGCAGGCAAGTACTCGGTTCCAGTGCTGTGGGACAAGAAGCAGAACGTCATTGTCAACAATGAGAGCAGTGAGATCATCCGCATGTTCAATGATTCATTCAATGCTCTGGCCAAGAACCCCAAGCTGGACTTGTACCCTGAACCCTTGAGGGCTGCCATTGATGCTGTGAATGAGTGGGTGTACCCCACCATCAACAATGGGGTGTACCGGTGTGGTTTTGCTACCAAGCAGGAACCATACGAGGAGGCATTCAAGTAAGTCGGGGAGCCAGGCGAGACAGGGGGGGGGGGCATTTTTGGCAGGTGCCGGGTTCACTGGGGGGCTGAGGGAGGTGGGGAAGGAGCCAGGGCCAGGGGATGAAGTAAAGATGTTTGAGATAGTTGGGGAAGAGGGCAGGGAGGGGAGTTCAGGATGCTTGTGGCAGAAGGGAGGGGGGAGGGGCAGATGGGAGGTGGAGTGGGCCTGAGGTAGGCAGGGTATCCCTACCTCGTCCCTCCCTCTTACCTCCCTGCCTGCGTTAAACTCACTGTACCTCCCACTCGAGCTCCCAGAGGGTGGAGCAGGAGAGTGGGGGCAAAACACTACTTCTTTTGTACCACTTTTGCTGCCGGAGCAGATGCTGCTCCTGCCTATGTGTTAGGAACGGCAGAAAAGCCACCAATTTATAGGACCTCTACAAGTATCCAACATTCCTGGCCTATTTACTACTTGCAGCAGTTCAATATCTTGTAGCGTTTTGACCGTTTGGGCCCGAGATATGCGCTGACCTGCTGCTACTGCTGCTGCTGCTGCTACTGCAGGGAGCTGTTTGGGAGCTTAGACCGTTGTGAGGATATTTTATCTGGTCAGCGCTACATAGCAGGTGACCAGTTGACAGAGGCGGACATCAGACTGTTCATGACACTCATACGCTTTGATGAGGTGGGGGGGGGGGGCATGGAGGGAGACGGGAGGGAGGGAGGGAGGGGGACAGAACCGGGGGGCGGATGTTTAAGGTCACTTGTGTAGGAGACGGGGGTTAGCAGGTTGCAATAGGGGGAAAGGGGGAGTGGCAGCAGGGGTAGCTTGGGGTAGGGGTACGCGATGAGTCAGGCGTTTGTTGTCATGTATGCATGACTACATAGCGAAGGCGTACTGGATGCTAAAGACACCCCCTACCTTGCTTCACTTCATTGTTTATTGTCACAGTTTTTCTGCCCGCGGCGTGGTGGCTCCCGGTAAGGAACCATAGCACGGTGGTCATTTGTAAGGAACCATGGCATGGTGGTCATTTGTAAGGATCCACAAGGGGCTAAGGGGCGCAATTTGAGTGTGCTTTTTTTGGCGCTTTTTTTGTAGTATTAGCAAGAGAAAGCTAATAAGAGGCGAGAGACTTTTTTCCTCATGCACAATGGGGCTGTGCTGGCGGTCCATTGTGGCAATCAGGAAGGGGAATGTTTTGAGACACTGCATTGCACTTTAGAAGCTAATAAGCAACCCATGCAGCCAATGCTCGGTGCCAAAGAAGCATATCACCTGCTCAAGGATCTATTTTATAAGTTTGAACTGCCGCTTCTGTGCTTTGCTTGGATGCACGGCAAATCAATGGGGACGCCTTCAGAACTGACGTCGGTTCCTGTGTTAACTCTGATTGGTCATTGTACAGCACTTCGGACTTCTAATGTTGAATGCCCTTTTTATGTGTCTCCATGTGTGTTGTCTAGGTGTATGTGGTGTACTTCAAGACCAACAAGCGCTTCATCAGGGAATACCCTAACCTCAGGGAGTATGTGAAGGATGTCTACCAGGTGAGGGCAAGGGGGCAACATCTCCGTGCTGACGTATGCTAGCTGTTAGTACAGTGGTGGATAAGCCTTTATGCTTGGAAAGTTCCAGGATGCATGGAGCACAGAGCAGTTATTGGCTGCCTGTGTCATCAGTCCGTGGGTGCGAAATGTGATCAGGGGTGCCAAGCACACCTTGAGCAGCTAATGAGTAGGATCTGCTCGACTTCAGGATAGAAGCATACCAGTCAGTTCAGCCAAACTATAGGTGCATATTTAATGATTGGGTGGGAAGATGCTATGTAGCATTAGGGACACAGGATGTATGGTGCAGCATGGCACTCTACCGATGTGTGTAGTGAACGCCATGATCATCCATTTTCGGCCTAGCTGCCAGTGACCTCGTGCTGCAGTCTTGAGGAGGTGATGTTCAGAATGACATGTCCGGTGTGTGGCTTGTGTTCTGAGATGCCAGATTCTTGGAGCTAGTATGGCTAGTGAAGATGCAACGCACAGGCATCCTGCGTGTCTGTGTTTCAGCACTGCATGACAGAACTCTGCGTATCTCACCTGCACTCCTCCTTTGCTGTGGCTACTTGTATCCAACCTCTAGGTTGTCTACACCGCTTCCACCTTTGCTTATATGCTGGTGGCGTCTCTGAACTTGTTTTGTATGCTTGGGAACATGTTCTTAGATGTTTCAAAGCACTTGACATTCCTCTGTTGACCTGCTACGTGGTGCTGCTGTTGCTGCTTTTGCTGCTGCTGTTTCAGTACCCTGGTGTTTCCAAGAGCATCAACATGCGTCACATCAAGACACACTACTTCACCAGTCACCCCACCCTCAACACGTATGCCATCATACCTAAGGGGCTGGAGGACCCCTGGTGGGAGCAGCCACACGACAGGGAGGGAAAGTTTGCTACCAGCAAGGCAGCAGCAGTGTAAGGGAGTAAGTGTCGCTGGGGAAGGGGCTGTCTGGACTTTTGCTAGCCCCATGTGGCCAGCGCTGCTTGGTATTGTACCATCGTATGGAGAAGCATGCAGCAACATGAGGGCTGGGCACTGTGTATTCACACATTTCCTGGTGATGCGACACTGATGCTATACTGCTGCGTCAAACCAATCTGTGGTGGTTGAGATTTTGTCACTGATCGCTGTGGATGATAGGCTCACCAAGTATGACAGCCTGTCACCAGGAAAGGAGAATCAAAGCTTGGGAGAGTCCATATCAGCAGGGAGGGAAAGGACCTGTAATGCAGCAATGCCTTCATAGGGGAAGGATGCCACAGGGAGGTTGTAAGCAGATGCCGGCAATTGTGCTGGTTCATGCCATGTTGAAGAATGGAGATGATGCTCTGGCAGTTGATACATGCATGTTGGTAAGGCTGCATCAATCTGGCTTGAGCATGGATTACGTTCCCCAATCTACTCGTGGTCCAGTCAGGTGGGACATGAGGCTTCTTGCTGGATGTGGGAAGTCCATTTTCAATGCCGGTATTGTCTTTCAGCCGGTACTGCGATTATTGTGTTGTGCATTGGTTTGATTTCATTGGCAATCCTCCTGCGGCAGTTGACTTGATACTGCTACTGGACCTGTATTATGTGCGGGTGAAGTAGAGTTGCACTTTGAGTGATCGTGATGTTCATGGTCAGGAAGCTCGGGGGAGAGGCGGTGCTAGCTAGCCTCGGCAGCAAGCGGGTTGACACTCGGGAAGTACAAGTTGGTCTTGCTTAACTGTGCAAGCCCAATATGTGTTCTGTGGTTGTCCAACCTCCAGAGACCTGAGCAGTTTAGATGGGGGAGCACTCTTGAGCAACCAAGGGGTATTTGGCTTCAGCTGCTGCTGGTTGGGGTTTGCGTAACTGGGGGAAGCCAAGCAGCTGCTGGGGATGTGTGGGCTTTGAAGCAATGACTGAACCGAGTGGTGGTCTGAATTATGAAGTTGGATAGGATGTGAACTTGGATGGTGTGGGGTGAATTTGTACGGTATTGCTGTCGTGTGGTAGTCTGGGCAATGGGGGTGCATTCCACGATTGCATATACATGGTGTGCCACAGATTTGCAATACCATGAGCCACATTGGCTCTCTGCGCGTGACGGACACGTATGCATGCATACACTGTATCTGATTCAATTTCTGTTGATGATAAAGATGTGTGCAGCCTCGCCTTACGATAAGTACTACGCCTACATTTACAGTATCATAGATCCTGCTTTCGGATCAGTTTGCAAGTTGTACTAACAGGACGACTGACCTGCTGAGCGAGATTAATGCCGGGCATACATTGCGGGTTAGCATGGGCATCAGGGAGTTGAATGGCGGGGTCACAGGATGTTTGGATGTTTGTCTTTGTGAGTCCGTTGGACTAACAGGCACTCTGTGACGGAAGGTTAGTCTTTATAGCGAGACGGTTGGCTTCTTGAGCTTAACAGTGGCCGAGTGGTGATGCGGTAAGTCAATTTGGACCTGTCATGACATCTTTAGTGGGTGACATATTTGCTCCGTTGCCTTGATACTTGTGTCACTTGCATTGGTTACACCGGTGTGTGGATTCTTGTGAAGCAGTGGGTTGCGCGTCAACCTGTCTGAGTATATGAGCCATGGCAGCCGCTAAGTGGGCTGCCTGATATATCGTGTTCTGCATGCCATGCCTCGTCTACAGCTTGGTTCAATGGCATGATGGGCGCAGTGCGGCGATGGTACCCCTGAGCGCCCGCCCCTGCGATCCCTTCCTTGTTCCTTCTGTATTTTGATGCCAACCACCTTACATGAGAATGTAATATCATCAAGAGGACATATGTATGCAGACTGAAATCCCTCGGCCCTGCGCTCTAGGTCCCGGTTGCCCCGAGCGCAGTATCATAACCGGAAGTGACTTTACCTACTAGAAACACTACGTGGAGACGTCAGATGAGTGCTATACTGCAACGAGCACACCTGGCGACTCACGACCCTTTATATATCAGGCCCCTGTATGGTTCGTTGTGTGGGTAGGACCGTACTTGAATGCACCCACCGAGAAGAGATGAGGAACAGAGGCGACTCCAAGAAAACGAGCAGTGCAGCAGCAGCAAAGTCCACAGGTCTGGCCGAAATTGAGACATCATTCAATCCCTCTAAGCACGACCGCCCACCCAATTATCTATGACCTGCCACCTCGAGCGTACCATCGTGTGTGGGTTGCACGCTAAGACTGGTCCCACAATGGGGGGCTTCAGACAGACAACAACGTACTGTCTTGCGAGTCTGGTACGAAATGTACCACTTTGATCCAAGCGAGCTAAGCATGATGCCACCAGCAACTATGGAAATCAGTGAAGGTGGGCTGCAGACAGCACGGCTGATTAATGCAGTTTGGGATGCCTTGGGTTAGCACTAACAGCGAGCGGGTTGGGTGCTGTGTAATGAGAATCATGGAGAGCTGCCACGAGTTACATGCTCTCTGAAGTTGTCGACATCAGAAATGGGCCAGCCTGCAGGCCTGGCTTGGTTGCATGCTGTTGGGAGAAGTATCTACTATACCGAACAATGCATATATGTCCTATGAGCAGCCATCTCACCGCTGATGCTTGGCAGGTTGACTTTGGTATATCTTGCACTTACGCGCATTCATCTGGGGGGGCATGGTGCCCTTGCCTATGTGTGAGTTTGAGGGTCAACCATGCATGTTGTACAGCTTGCACGACATCAATTGGCTACCTCCATGGGGTGCTCTGCTCCAAAGTATATTGTTATAACATGAATCATGCACTTGGGACTTTGATTAGTGAATGTATCCAGCACATGCTATGGTGCACACTTGACGTGAATCCCACTGGCAGGGGTGAGCATCAAGCTGGGGGAGAGGTACCCCATGAACTGATTGCACAAGCATGCAGGCGATGCTACATCCATCCTCCAGCCATGTGTGCCACATGTATAGAGCATGAATGTGGGGGGGAGAAAGGGACTGCACACTTGTGTGCAGGCTGGATATTTGTATGGTTTGAATCTCTGTATCTTGACAGCTAAGTACAGATTAGGTGTGTCCGACACAATCTGCTGCGACAGCTGTCATGACATCTTTAGTGGGTGACATATTTGCTCCGTTGCCTTGATACTTGTGTCACTTGCATTGGTTACACCGGTGTGTGGATTCTTGTGAAGCAGTGGGTTGCGCGTCAACCTGTCTGAGTATATGAGCCATGGCAGCCGCTAAGTGGGCTGCCTGATATATCGTGTTCTGCATGCCATGCCTCGTCTACAGCTTGGTTCAATGGCATGATGGGCGCAGTGCGGCGATGGTACCCCTGAGCGCCCGCCCCTGCGATCCCTTCCTTGTTCCTTCTGTATTTTGATGCCAACCACCTTACATGAGAATGTAATATCATCAAGAGGACATATGTATGCAGACTGAAATCCCTCGGCCCTGCGCTCTAGGTCCCGGTTGCCCCGAGCGCAGTATCATAACCGGAAGTGACTTTACCTACTAGAAACACTACGTGGAGACGTCAGATGAGTGCTATACTGCAACGAGCACACCTGGCGACTCACGACCCTGTATCTTGGCAGCTAAGTACAGATTAGGTGTGTCCGACACAATCTGCTGCGACAGACCAACATTGAGTCACATTGGCCGCTGTATACGGGTATGTCAGTACTCAGCATTGCTTGACTGAGTGATAGTTCGGTTGGCAGACAGCTGACAGTCGATGTCGTGGGCTGTGGGGGCCGTGCAACAGCGGGCCCGGGGTACTGGCTAGTGCTGCGGCGGCTCCTTGCTTGTCTATTCTCATGACCATGGTAAATACATTGAGTGTGTGTGTGTGTTTGCCTGCGAAGGACCTGAGGTGCATTCGACACATTGATTAAGTGTCATTCCTCGGGCCGGCAACATGGGCGAACCCACACTTTGACCCGATCATACCGCGTACGGCATGACCCTTCGAAAACCCCGCCCGCATCGGGGTTCGAACTGGCAACCTAGCGGATAGCAATGGAGAGTGATATGCTACTCTACTCGTTGTCCATACTAGGGTTACACTATTTCTCATCATCGGCTCTCGGCTCTTTGTAACGCCGCAGTGAAGGGGCGGGGAAGGCTTTTCTGTCTCAGGATATGTATTATGTACACCGCTGTCATGTCTGGATTAATTGTGTATGTCAAATAGCCAACTAATTCAAAAATCGCAGACTAGACGGCCACAGCCATATACGATACACACACACCCGCGGCACGTACTGCTTCGAGTCAGAACCGGTCAGAGTGCACTCACGAAAGTGTATACCAGCGGCAGATCGGTGTCTCATTCTCCAGCAGAGTACCAAAGATTATAGCTTGATTAACGGCCACCACCATACAGTTCACCTTAGATTCTGCGGCCACAGGAGCGAGCCTTTCCACCACTTTCAACACTAACGGTCATGCCAATGATGGTCACATCTTCCTCTTCTAATTTGGATAAAAGCAGCCACACAAAGGCTTGATTGTATGATGGCTTGAAAGGATACGGACAACAGTACCATGACACACAACAACGCTGTTACCAGAGGGGGAACTTGATCAGAGAAGCCACCCCCAGCAGTTCAAGGGGCATACTATAGAACCAAATATGATCACTGCTGGGGATTCACACCCTTGAGCTAGGCCTAATGAAATATGTGCTCAGCCCTCACTGTCCTCAGTTCATAGTGCCTCCTCAGGGTTGAGCACCTGCCAGCATGCAATCCAGTTGATCATGGCATCTGCCAGCTTGAGGAAGTAGGGGTCAATGTGGCCCAGCCCAGCCCGGACCTTCTCAGCTAGCTCCAGATAGCACTGGGCCACACTGGTGCAGTCCTTACTGCAGGGAGGAAGCAATACAAGCACCCTTACAAACATGTGTAAGCAGTGGCAGCTCTTGGTAGCAGCGGCAGGACGATGAAGAAGCAGAGATGCTTTCGGTACCGCTAATGAGAGCTGAAGCATGTTAGCAATCGAGTGCAACATGTAATGGGCATGCATGTGCTTTTACAGCATTTCTTATGCACATCAAGTGTTGATGAGGTTGTTAGAAGTGAGCATATGCGTCAACAGCAAGCATTGCAAGGCAAGCAGCATCCTGGTCAGCAAGTAAAATCAAGCAGTTAAAGTTCCCTTCACTGCACCTTTAGCATCAGCTATAACAGCAAGTGGAATTATTTTCACTGTTATCCAGCGCATCCTTGTGCAGTACCGACTGGGATACTGCTGCTTCATGCAGATGGAACATGCTTTACACCCACAAGCTCAGCTAAGCCTTCTGCATTTTGTCACTGCATCTGCTTGGCAGTGCCTCCCCCGCCCTCCCAGCAGCGCACCTGAGCTCCACAGACTGGAAGAAGGGGATGATCTCCTCCTGCCAGAAGATGCCCTTGTACTCTTTGCGCAGGTTGGTGAAGGGGTTGGAGGCCTTGCTGTGATAGATGTAGGGCAGACCTGTCTTCACACCTAGACCCAAGTGGTCACAAATCACCTGCAGAACACAGGCGGCAAAGTTTATTGTAGAACCAATCCAGCGCAGGGGCGAGCTGTACAAGCAAGGCTGAGAGCGTGCTGCGAGTCCCTTGACATGCTACTTCTGTGCAAGTATACCTGGCTATGGTTACACTTCTGGCCAGCCCCCCTTCCCCTGTGCAAACATTGTTCATTGATAAAGCCAGGGCCTGCACATGCGGCAAAAGCTACAGACAGCATTCACTGTCAACTAAAATGGCTGAAAGTATTCACAGTGACACCGCAAGCCAACACATCCACATGACAGTTTAAGCACTTGATAATACATTAACATAAGAACAAGGATGTGTGTGAGCTTGTATGCTGGAGTAAATTGCTGGAGCTGAATGCAAGAAACCTTAAATCCTTTTTATCGACCACGCTCGGCTGCCACAATAACATATCACTGCTCAACACTGTCCAGAGGGCAAGTACAGCCCACAACCGTCACATGCAAGCATTGGTTTTCATCATATGCGTGTGGCTCACCCAAAGGTACTACTGCATCTGTTACTGTGTTGCAGGTCAGTTGCTGTCTTTCAGAAGCAGACCCCTACAGCCCTGCCTTTACTGACCTTTGAGCACCAGCCTGCCCACATGTCGTCATACCGCCCAATGGGCTGCCCCTCTCCCATCAGTCCAAAGTACATGGCAGGGCCTATGAGCTGACGGTCAAAGGCAAGGTTCATGCCGCACATGGGGAACAGGGTGCCCTTGGGGATGGTCATCACAGCATCCACATAGCGGGTGTTGCGCTCCAAGGGCTTCACCATCTGACAAAAAGCACATCGAAGAAAGCATAAGGATGGCTGAAAGTGAATAAACAATGCAAGGTAATCCGTTAGCAAGACAGGCATTGGGTATAATTGAGATTCTTTGGCACATTCAGCAAGTAGAAAGCCAAAGTGCACATGCTGAATGTCCACAGGCCTGTCCTATGTCCATCAGCTACCCAAAGCAGATGCAAGAGGAGGCAAACTAGTCCTCAGATGAGCTGGACGGTTGCATCTACGCAAGGCAAGTCTAGAAGGGCTACTCCTGCTTTGAGGCTGGGACAATGTAATCAGCCTTTACTTACTGGTGCAGTATGCAATTATTTATCCTGCAGTACGATGTGAGCTCAAGCACATGTAAACAACGGTCTAATTGCTGGCTGTACAAAGAAGGGCATGGCAGGGTGGCACCCATGCCATGCGCTGTGCGCACTTGGAGCAGCACCTGAGTGGGGGCGTCATAGTCAGGGATGTTGAGCCACAGCCCATGGCTGACAGCCGTAGGCACGCCTTCCCGCAAGCTGAATGGGTAGCCACGGACAAAGTCGGCCCCCTCCCTGTAGGGATCATACAGGGTATTGAAGAAGTATGGGGTGGATGGGGTAAGCAGGTTCTTGATGTGCTGCTCCAGGGCGTTGATGTCCTGCAGATGCACCCAGGTGAGACCTTTCGTTCAAAGAAAGGATGGAGCATTGCCAGTATTATGTACTGCTGATTAGCGTACCTCACTCTTGGGGTTCTTGGCCACAAAGCAGTCGTCGTCGATGGTATAGACATACCGCTTTTTGCTGACCATAAAACCAAAGCATCGACAAGCAGAGTCCTTGAAGCTGATGCACCATGCTTTATCTCCTAGCATACGCTCGATGTCGTTCCTACAGACGTGAACTCTTGTGTGACACCAGCCCCCCTCATCGACAACACCCAGACAGCTCTCCACCAAAGGCATGGGCCAGATGCTTAGATGCAATAAATCATTATCACCTGTTGTACATTTTGTAGTCAAAGCCCTCAGGGACCTTGATTGTTTTGGTCGGGTCCCCATCCTGGACGATGATCAGGTGATATGGCTGAAAGAAAGGTCGCCACTGCTCCAAGAAGTCTAGATTCCTGATGGTTGGTATGATGATGTCGAGTTGGTCTGCTAGAGCCATGATCGTCACAATCTTCGAAGGAGAGGAAGGACGCTGATTGACGGGTCCGGGTGAGTGGCTCGACGGACAGCTAATATGGCTAATCCTGGGTAGCTCAGTTGACGCATTTTCTAGCATGCAAGACAGGGGCAGGTGGCGATTTAAGTGGGGGCAAGTGGCCCGCAGAACACTCGGTCATGTACGAAATTGAACTGGCCAACGGCATTACTGATAGGGTTGTGGGTAGAACCGCAAGGCACCAATGCTCAGCCAATGGTTCCGAATCAAGACTTCGTGGCTTGCCGTGCTGCATTGCTCTTCAGACTCATCCCAGACGGTCAAGCTCACTGGACAGCCTAAAAATAAGCTGCTTAGCAAGTCCGTCCTTCGCTGCCTGGTTTTGTCATCACCACCTCGCGTGCAACTGCTGGCGTTTCTTCGAGCACAGGCGGTCGCGATAATGGCTCTTGCATTGAAGGCTTCGAGCAGCAGCAGATGCAGCATAGTAAGTTTGCCAGAATGTAGCTTCAGCCTCAGCGCATGTCCCGCAGCTGCTGACTGGCTGTGATTGTTTTCAGGCTCGGACCGCACGAGTACAGAACCATCGGGTTACCTCTGCAGTCCTTCCATTCAGAGCTGGCCGGCGAGTGGTAAGCATCAAGTCAGTTGTCTGCAGTGGTCCCTTTGGTCGTGTTCTGCCTGCAAGCTGTTCAGGTCGAAAATGTTTCCACAATAACCAAGGGTTGTACGTGTCTCCGCTGCAGGGCTACACTACCGTGGTAGCCAGTGCAGATCCCAGCACAGATCCTAGCACCAATGAAGACCCAGCTGACATTGAGGTGAGTGCCAGCCTGCAGCTGGGAGTCAGGAGTGCACACTGTGCTGCCTTGCTGCCAGGGCATTGCTCCCCTTGTGTGCCACTTCTGCTACCTGAGAGCAGGGATCCCTATGCCTGGGCAATGGGGAACCACTTGGAGGTTGGTACTATAAATCAAAGCAGGGCACATATCGACCTTCACTCTCGTATGCCATGTAATCGAGTCATAAGCAGCACGGGTGACAGAAATATGCACCCTCTTGCACATTGGACTTCAGCTCACCATTCCGTATCCTGGCAAGTGCAAGACAGCATCTTGTTGTCATGTATCATGTCGAGCGTACTGGTGATTGAAACATTGCATGGGCTAGTTTTGCAGGGGTTCCACAGTACCGCATAGGCCTTTAGCTCTGCCATATCAGCAGTCAGTGCTGTTATTCCTCTTCTGTGACAGGATGTTGTTCTTTTGGAACTGCAGAACCTGGATTCTGATGTAGCACGTAAAAAGGCAGAGGCAGACCGCTTGAGGGCAGCTGAGAAGTTCATGGTCATTGGCAGTGGTACAGCAGCGTGCAAAGGCTGCGGCTATGAGTACTCACCAGACAAGGGAGATCCTGACTTCCCTGTTGCCAGGGGCACCCTGTTCCAGGTATGATGGGGTCAGTGGGTGCGTTTTCTCGGGTGCGTCTGCTGGCTGCTTTGGGCTTGGTGGGATGCAGTGAATGAATGTGGTCTTTGTTGGGTGGTGAGCAAGTTTATGGCATGGGGATTCCAGGCTCCCAGCAAAGGAAGGCTGTGCAGAGTTTCAGTCCTGATGCAGAGCGCTCTGGGTCTGTCCGTATTGTTTTGAGTAATAAGGGGCATGGTTCCAGAACCTGCAGGTGCTTGAAGCCTTATCAAAAGAGTTTTGTGCCTATTGGAATCGCTTGTGAGAAGGAGATACGGTAGTTACATTTCTTGGTTATGGGAAAGTACTTGCTATGATGTAGTGGAGCCTGAAGCAGAAGTTGAGGCCGCAGTTTAGTGTGTGAACATGTGGCTGTGGCTTGGCCATGTCCTCAGGTTTTGTGGCACTGATTGCGAGCGATGCCAGCAAAGCATGAGCCGCTGCACTCCTTTTGTGGCTAAGGTATTATACAACCACATGAAACAGAGCCGAGAAACAGCTATACTAAAAGAAACAGCGAAGAGCAGAGCAGTGATCTGCCAAAATATGTAAAGAAGGCAGTTGGTACGGGGGGCAAAGCATTGCCTTCATTGTATCTGTTGCTCCAGCCTTCTAACCGTGTTGTCTTGTATTTGAATGTGTGGGCGGCAGGAGGCTGGCATGGGACTGCAAAGGTGCCTATAAGTCAATAGTTCGGTGACCTGTGGATTTGGTCATATCAAGCAGCCGGGCCGTCGCACTGTTCTATCGATGCGTTTTGAAGCAGATGTGGCAGCACTGCCCGTGGTGTGGTGCACTAGAGCATCTACCAGCATATAGGTCTAATTCCGTGTACTGCACTGTACTCTGTGCCACAATAGGTTTATTGAACTGTCACATCCTGCATTTGGCTGATCTTAAGCTCTGTGGGTACGTGCTGGATGAATGTATTTGCTTACTTGCCACTCCGTACCGATTTTATACCTTACGCAATGCTGATGTACTGGTAGCTCACTTCCTCAAACCTTTGTGCTGGCTGCAGGATCTGCCTGAGGACTACGTATGCCCCATCTGCGGAGCTCCCAAGAGCAAGTTTGAATCTCGTGTGAAGGTGGTGGCAGGCTTTGCAGAGAACCAGAAGTATGGTTTGGGAACCAACAGCATGACTGGCGGCCAGAAGTCGCTGCTGATCTATGGTGCCCTTGCCATCTTCTTCATCCTTTTCCTGTCTGGTTATGCATTGGAATGACGGCTGCAGACAATTGTGTTGAACAGGCAAGAAGCCAATCCACGCCGGTTTTGGTGTATCTCTTACCCACAGTTTTGTCAATGCGGACCCCTTATGAGTCTGTGATGGGTTGAGGTCTGTGAAAATGTTCGCCCTGGTGCTGCCCTCGGCCAATTCTGACCATCAGATTGGACAGCTACCGCATCATCCTGGGACCATTTTTTTATACCGCGATCTAGTCCTCTACTCGGAACCCTATCCCAGGTTTGGGGACCTTTCGCACAGAAACGCGGTGTGTGTGTGTGTGTGTGTGTGTGTGTGTGTGTGTGTGTGTGTGTGTGTGTGTGTGTGTGTGTGTGTGTGTGTGTGTGTGTGTGTGTGTGTGTGCGCGTGCGCGTGTGCGTGCGCGTGCGTGTGCGCGTGCACACGTGTGTGTGTGTGTGTGAATCTGACATTGGCAAACCCATCGGCACGCGTGCGGTGCCACAGTTCACCACAGGGGTGGCAAAGCCACTAACACAAATAGAACCAGGAAAAACTGAACACCATCCACCAGTTTGAACTCCATGATCATGCATGTCCAAGCAGATACAATGATGCAGAATACTGGCCTTGGAAAAGTGCACACACAATTTTATTTTTTGATTTTTTTGGGTTTTTGATTTTTTGGGTACATCCATCAAACAAACAGCAACGCAACAGCATATATCACCAGAACATTGTATACATTTTATGCCAAAAATACTCTCACCCAGATGTGGAGAATCGCAGAGCAGCAGCAGTTCCAGAACTAACACAGACTATTAACCAGTACATAGCCATGCCTATGTGCCCAGTAACATGAAATTCATATGCAATCAATCTATATCATGTCCCATAATCCGCCATAGGTTGTAATCAAAGGGGAGATAACCTTCAGGCATGGTTTCACCCTCTCTACCATCGTCAAGCAGTTGTAAACAACTTTCCCGCCTTTTCTTCAGTGCTGAAATACACCTCACAACTTGCACATGATCACTATGATTGAGAATAAACTTAACATGACTATCCTTGGATTGCCCTGGTAAGGAGGCGGGCTTGAAGAAGAGGTGTTTTCGCTGATGCTATCCAATTACCAATTACCAAATGGCCCCGTCAAAGCGGGGCGCCGGTGGGGGCAGCGCCACCCACAAGGAGCCAACTTAGGCTCCAACGGCATACACAATTTCATGTCCAAGCTCAAACAATGGCTGCCACCAGCCCACCCTAAATCCCTTGCTAGCCAATGTATGTCAGGCCAGCCCATTTCGACTTGCCATGCGCTGACCAGTTGACCCAGTCAACTGCAAGCCAAGCAGTTTTATGCCTTGCTCAGGGCATAAAACTTATCCAACAAGCGGCTCCTCACGCTCGCGTCACCTATATACCGTTATTACTCGGAGTGGCTGGAACAATATACTCTTCTACCACCTCTCATTTGCGATACCTTGGCCGTGTCAAAAAACAAGCACTCCCCCGCCTGCTCAACCGCCTCCATGTTATGGCCATCACCAATCTTCACTGGATTTACACTACTAAACGTCATAAGGAACGTCACCTCGACCCGCAGTTCTGGCGACACACCCATCCACCCAGATAACATCTTGGGTGGTACATATGCGGTGGACTTACTGGACCTCCTGCTTGGTTGGTGCTCTGGATTGTGTTTGATTTGGACACACCAATCAGTCTCCTGCTGGTGATTTGTTTGCTGGTGCTACTATTTGCCGTGTCCGTAGTTGGATGTCTGCTTGGGTATTCCTCTTGCTTGGTGGTATGGATTCCATTGTTTTTGGACCCATCCGCTGGTGCGTTTGGTCGTTTCGACTTAGCAGCCCTTTGCGGTTGCCGCACCTTAAATTTTTGTTTGTTTTGTTTTAACATAGGCGGGTGGGTAACTTACCCACCCACTTATGTGTTCTGGGCTCCGAATGGTAGTGGGCCTATCTATATGTATTCGGGTGAGGGTCCACTCCCTTAACATATGCAAGAAGGGATTTCCCCCCTTCTCTGCGTAGTTCTCTCTCTCTCTCTCTGTTTTCACTACGCCACCTCGCCTCAATAAAACTTCCTTTTACTACGGAGCAACTTGCATTGGTACCTACATATAGTTCGATTTTGAGCAGATGAATCAATGACAGTATGGAATATGGGAAAGTAAATGCGACTATTTGCGGAGGCATACTGAAGGCTAGCTCTGAATGTGTCATTGTCTCAGAGTCTGCCCTGGTTCAAAGTACGCTAGCAAGCAGGTGGATGGTACTAGTATCCTTGGTGAGAAGATCTTGATTGAAGGTGCCCGGAAAGATATGTAACGCTCCATCTTCACTCAAGGGCTCATAATCACTGAAGGCCGCCATGGGCGACACGCCGAGAAGTGAAGATTTTACAGCAATGCGCGAGGGTAGTCTGCAGAGCAGGTTCCAACCCGTGCTCAAGCTACCAGGAGTGCTGCGTGGTTGGGACGTGATGCAAATGGTCCGTCAGGGCACTCACTCGAGTGCCCTGTGGCAGAGGGTTCAAGCTAGCACCTGGAACCTAGATAGCGGCACGTCAGATTAGTGATTGGCCATTACATATGCGTTTGTAAGGGCAGACCGTTGTTGGTACCAACGGCAAGTTGTGCTTTTCCATATACGTATGGTTAGGTTAATCGTTTGTGCCTGGATCCACCAGTAGATTCGCAAGCTATGTCCCAGCTTCCAGGGCACTTACATCAAGGAGGCAATCCTGGGTCGAACGGCAAGGACCTTCCGTATGCCGATGCCAGCTCACAGCAGAGCCAGCAGCAATTCCTGCAGGGACTGCTTAATAGCTTTGGGTTGCAAAATGCGCCCTATGGGCAGCATCCCGGTTCCTCCAGTCCCGTTAACCTCAACCAGCCTCCTATGTCAGTCCCCGGACGCAATGACGGATCAGCATTGGACATGGGCTTGGGGGGATCGGTGGCTGGAGGATCAGCTTCAAATGATGCCCTGAGCTTGATACAGGCGACCTTGGCGTCTGCCTTACAGAGTGCTCAGCCCCCAGTGCAGACGCAGCAGCAGATGAGCGCAGCAGAGGGAAACACCGCAGCATCCATTGCTGCCATCCTAGCAGCTGTGCAGGACACTGCCGCACTGTGAGTGGTTTGAGACCGAGCAGTGGGACTACGGGGAGGATGCGCTTTGCAGGCCACGCACTGACTCATGGCTATACAGTGAGAGCTCACGTAAATCGTTGCAGAGCCCCTTGAGCTTCCTCAAGTACAACCATTGCAATGCACAACCTGTGTCAAATGGAAGTCGCTCATTGTCCCCACTGTTGTGCCGGTGCCAATCCTTGCAGGCAGCCAAACAAACCCTCAAGGCAGTCTAGCGGTCACAGTGACGATCTCACGCCCAACATCCACGCTGGCATAGTCACGGCCCGGGAGAAGAACCGGCAGGCTCAGCGGCGCTTCAGGGAGAGACAGAAGAGCTTGATCACAGAGCTGAGGGACAAGGTCTATCACTTGGAGAAGCAGGTGTGCTCTAGTGTGCAAGAAAGGGGCAGTGACGGGAGTTTATCAGAGCCCACTACACTAGCAACAATGGAGGGTCCAGCAACACTGGCAAGGGGCGATTCCTTGTTTCCAGAAGCTGCTGCAGGGTGCTGAGCCGTGCCCCCAGCATGCAACAGTGGCTAAGCAAAGGGGCCTACGGCACTTCTGCAGAGCCTACGGCACTTTTTGCTGTCGCATATCTTGAATTTGTGATAACAAGCAAAGTAACCTCCACAATCATCTGCTGCCGTAACAGTCTATGGCTACCTTGGTGAGGTCTGCAGCAGTGCCATGTGCTGCAGACACCCCAAGATGGCATTAGCAGCTTCAGCTTCCTGCTGCTATGCATTTATCCATCATTTAGTGATGTACATTGTGGCCGGTAGTCTTGGGTTATGCTGGCTTTTGACATGGTGTTCTGCTGGCTGTTGCTGGTGCAGCTGAAGGACAGGGAGCAGGATGTGGCCATACTGCGTGAGGAGAACAACATCCTGAAGGCAAAGCTGGAAGGGAAGATAGCGCTGCTGCAGGCAACACAGAATGTACATGGCCACCAGCACATGTAAGCGCCATGGGGCAGCTAGGCATGGAGTCTTTCTGGAGCAGATGTTCAGATGATGGGTCTGGTCACACATTATTATATGGGGTTGTTCTCTATGCTAGTGAGGGGCAGGCAGCAGCGTGTGCAACTCACATGGGGCTGTGATTAGAAGGGTTCTTGCTCCCTTGGCATGCTGGAGCAGCAAAGATCCTTACGCTGCTGCCGCGGCGGGTGTTTGGGGTCTTGGGTACTGCAGTTGTTGCAAGCTCGATCCATACACCCACAACAGCTTTGTTTTTCAGCGATAGGCCCAAGGGCTGAGGTTCTGTTTGCACAGAATCTAGGTTTATGGGGCGCTGGGCAGCTCCTTGCATTACCAGCATTGCTGATTTGACGATGACATTGTATTATAGCAGCATGAGCACACCATCCAAGGGTGCTGCCTAGGTGTCCAGGTTTTGGGGAGTGTCCATCACACTGAACTACATGCATGTTGATGCTGCTCTGTCAGCCTGAGCATGTGGTCACATTGCATGGTTGGTACATACTGTGAAAAGGAGGAGGGCATATATCTAGACCTAGACATGCGGTTGGTTATTGTTACCAGCCACAGGGGAAGCCAGCCTTCTTGATCAGTTTAAGGCGCTGTTGGGGGAGGGAAGGGCTACGATGCGGGGAGTCCTGTGCTCCACATGCCCTTTCACGATGTTGAGAGGGATGGGTAGGGAGGGAGGATAAGGCTGGATGATGGCTCTCAGTCTGAATATGTAACACTAGGGGAGGATGAGGTGGGGTGGGGGGAGTTTGGGACGCAGGCAGCCGACTTGGGGATGCAACCCATGACTGACTGTTGTGAAGTCCAACCGAATGCAGATGAGGAGGCAGGATGTGTATCAAGGCTTTCAGGCTCCTTTGTGGTGATTGGTGGTTACTGTGTGGGCGTTACAGATGTGATATGCATCAACTGTTGTGTGCCTTGGTTTACTGTATGTGTACATAGTCTATTGCATACTTGCAAAGTGAAGAAGCACAGTTTGGGCCCAATAGTTCAAGCAGTGATGCAATCTTAGGCAGAGCTGAAGCTCATCGCCCACTGCTGGGTGCACCGTGCATGCTCAGGTTGAGAATGTACCTCTTTATGTATGAGGTATTTCTCTAGTTGCACGTTCTCCTGATATCTTCGTATGAGTGGGTCCCAAACACTTACTCCATGGGTGTATGAGGGCTGTAGGTTAAATCATGATTCCGGATCAATACACCAACGCTTGGTGTGTGCTAAATTTTTTACAGCAATGGTCGTGACGTATGCACTTCGATAAGTCAAGGTTGTCAGTGTTGTGGAGCATGTGAGCAATGTACAGCTACTTAAGGACAAGAGAGGGTGGGCAAAGTGAAGGGGGAATCATAATCTGGCTTCAATTTGTGTCCATGTGGTGGATAGTGGGCCCTTGCCTCATACAGAAAAGGTGATAAGAGGACCCCTTCTCAAGCCTGGGGAGGCAATATAATGGATGGTTATATCCGTCATTTCAGTACCAGTAGCCGGCACGTGGGTTGTGCTGTCTTACTAAATTACAGAGTTCAGCACGCTGCCTATAGCATGTGGGTACAGTTTCGTCTCAGATGTTCACAAGACTCAGCATCACTGATTGTGAGACATCTGCGCGCTATGGTTCATGGGGTTGAAGGAAGTCTGGAAGCCTTCACTTCGAACGCCGAGTGCGCATGGCTCTTCTGGGCTGTCAAAGCGCAGCCGCACTTCAGTCTCTCTTTAGAGAGTGCGCTTATAATCCGGGTAAATGTATGAATATATGTATCAGCTACGGTAGTAGTTCGGTTGTCCCATTGCCGGGTGAGTGACGCTGGAAAGTTGCCACTGCCTGATGGACGAGCTGCCACTCGCGGGCCAGCGGCATAGTTTGTATAGTTTCCATCAAGTAAGGACATCTTCCACGACCGCCGGTTAGTCCACCAGATATCTATGGTTAATTGGCGGGATCCCGTTGTAGGCGCTGATCTGCATCTCAGACCGTGAGATGACTGACATACGGAGCACATCCCTGCTTTTCTTGTCGCATCACTCTCCCCTGCTTTGATTACCTGTACCCAACCTCCGGAGCACATCACACGCGGTGAGGAAAACATATCCCTACTCCCAGCTGCTGAGACCTTCAAACCATCTCTTGATCTAGGGAATGTTCAACCCCTCCCAAACATTATGGGAAACTCTTGTTCACTCCGTCCACAATGAATGACGTGTTGCTTCCGATCCGGGCGGGCCATCTCACCGTCAGTACATCTGGCCATTTCTGATCCGTTTGCTCTGCTGGGGCCAAACTCTACCACCGGTCTTGTCATCTTCCTAGCATCTCCATCACTAAATGAGCGGACCACGCTTGACATCGGGGTTTGAGCAGAGCACATTGTGTGGCGGTTTCACACCAGCAGTCCATAGTATTTCGGTAGGACCCACCAGTGTCTGTGAGTTAGTGGCTGTGCCTATGAACGGTAGCACCGCACGTGTACCGATGGGATTGCTTGTAAGAGGAAACACACAGTGCCCATCACGTATAGTGAGTTAAACTATAAGTCATGTATGTGCTGAACATCCCATTTTTAGTATTCCCACTTGGGCTCGTTTGATCCACGGCACTGCCCTACTAACGTAACCCCTCTGTTACACACAAGCCATTCAAGCTTACGACTCTATCACTAGCATTATGCTGTGGGTTGTATACCGCAGACGGTTCGACCTACCAGAATAGATACTAAACACTTTCTGGAGTATTGCCCTGTTGACAGACCAGGCCAACCGCCCATCTGTATGTAAACAAACATGACCCTTTGCAAGCAATTTAGATCAAACCAATTGCCAGGACAACCTCTTACCGGCCACTGCATGGAACAGCTGACAGTACCCTCAATTAACTCAGCCTGAAGGAGAGCAAAGACATATGCACCGGGATTATGCATGCAGCATGCAGGGAGCTGATACACTCATCCGTCCCTACTCAGTCAGTGCCATGGGGTTGGCCAGCATGACCGGCCACGGCCAGCCACCGTTCTGTCCAGCAATCATCAAAGAAGTGATAGACTCATAAAGCAGTCTCAGCGGCAGTCATCCAATGCATCCATACAAGCAAGGTGCAGGATAGTGAAGCAGCTAACCAGCCATCCCCATCACCTCATGACCACCAACCTGCTTGCAGCAGCACCTGTTGCGTGTGTATCTGTGTGACTTTAATGTACACACTGCTGTAATACGCTACCAGCAGCAGCAGTAGCGGGGACAGCAAAGGCAGGTACGCTTAAAGAAAGGAAAGGCGGCCACCCTAACCTCAGCAGCAACAGTAATTTCAGGAGCAAAAGGAACAAGAGCAGTGATAGCAGCAACATGTTCAGTGCTGGCAGCTCAATAAACTCTAGAGGCCTGGTAGCAGCAGTGCAGCAACGGCAGGATACACTGCAATACGAGCAGCACAGGTGATGGCAGGGGCAAAGGCACTAGCAAAAGCAAAAGCCGCAGATATGACAACAGCAGCAGCAGTAGCAGAAGTGCAATGACCATGCATGTGCTGCAACAGGATAGTTGGGATCACCTGCACTCTTCAAAAGAAGCAGACATACATACTCTTCATACTGGTTAAAAGAGACCGCTGCACAGCCCTCCAGGCCATGCAGCACCCGAGCACTTCTTAGTGGGGTGGGGCGTGAGAATGACAGACAGAGAGCTACTCTGGTCATCATCACCACCACCACCACCAGCAGGAATAACCCGGCAACCGCTGTCATGAAAGGCCGCCCATCTGCGTTTGTAATTGGTAATATCCAACGACATATAATTTGTCTGGACACTCAAATGGTGATGCTCCTCAGTCACTTAACACTGCTGCACTACTGCGGACACAGGCAGATAGAGCTTGGCCTTTGTGGAGCGGCACTTCCGTCCGACCAATGATAGGAACCAATGACCAGTGTGGCATCGCTTGGACTACCTGCCGTCCGCAGCTTCTGAGAATAAGGTAATAATACTCATGAGGATGGTTTAGCCACTAGGTGAATTAAGCCCTGTACGTGCACCCACACTACTGGGGTCGCTCGGCAGGCATCCAAGCAGTCTGAAGGACCATAATCATGGCGCTTGTTGGGGCTGGCACCAAGCAAAGCATCCCAAATAAACTTAAGATGCAGCTCAGCCAGGCAGGCGGAGGCTCTGGTTAGGACTCTGGCTTTCATTACTTGCCATGTTTCTGGAAAGTGGTGCTTCACTCTTAGGCCTGAGCCTGAGGCGATCCCTTATGAATGGCAGATAGCAAACTCAAACTCACGATGGCCAAGGTGAAGTGGACGGGTACATGGCCTTTGCTGCAAACCGGCTCTGGGTAGCAAGGTTAGAAATGACAGGGAATCCTGGATGGGGTATGCAGTTGGCCTTGTTACCTTGTGCCTTCCTGGTAAGCATTGGTTGGGATGTGCAGCCATGTGACGTGGGCATGGTCCGTACAGGGTGTGTATAGACACTATTAAGCTGCAGACATGTCGCCTGAGAATGCATAAAGAGTATGGATATCTCAACAAAAAGCTTGGACTTAGACTAGGATGCCAGAGCTGCTCCTTGCACATTTTTTTGGGTACCGCTACACAGCAGTCCAGCCTTGGCAGCACATGGCAGCAAATCGCTACGCAAACCATGCCATGCCTGTGCTGCTACACCTGCAAAAGCACATCATTCACCACTGCCGGTACAAAGTACTATCAAATCTGCCGCACCGTTTGATCTCTCAGTGCAAAGCTACTTTGGCGTTCTGAACCCATTAATTGAGTCACTGCTGTAAGTGGCTGCTTGTAATGTTTGACAGCCTGCATTCAAGTTGACCAGGTGTGCTGCAGTACCTTTGTATATCTTCAGCTGTGCTAAGTGAACAGTCCTTATAATGTGAGTGCTTGATTCCCGTTGCATCTGGGTCCAACTGCCATTATGGCAGTATTTCATGTGGCAGTAAACAAGTGGTTTACCTGTACAAGGGGTATCCATATGGGTTGCCTGCATGGGGTTGTGTGACTCCAGTTCATCAGGTGTCGTGTGCTGCTTGGTCTTGAGTGACCTTTTGGCATAGCTGGTCTTGCGGTTTTTTACTGATTGACTGCTACTGTATGCTCAGTAAGGACCATCCGCAGAATTGGATGGCCTGGACTGAATTTTTGGCCAAGCTGCCGTTGGGATAAATCCTTCAAATGGCGAGGGTGGGCATCTCAGGCCCATGTCCGTTTGTGGTACTGCTAGGAGTGCTTTTGTATGACGAACCATGATCGCTCGCTTGTCAGACAATCAGTCCCCAAGAGCCAAACTTCTGCAGACAGCCCGCTGGTGCCACATTATTACCACACCTGACGGGGAACGAGGCTGTTGCCTTCAGTACTAGCCATTTGCTCAAGCAATGTTTTACTTAGTGGGAGTTCAACTTAACAGCATTGATGAGCCGCTCATGTAGTCTACCGAAGATGGCTTCAAAACCGACATGGGAAGAACCGTGCACATACAAAGTCCACCTGAACAGCTAACTGAAGCTCATAGTAGACTTCACCTGCAGGGCAGCAAATTTAGTTTCGAAAGTGGCGAAGATGCGGTATATTCCGCCCGCGAACGCAGCCAGTGACCTGAGTCAGTTGTGAGTGTACTGCTCTGCAGATTCTGGAATATCCCGTTCACGATGCTCGGTGATTGCTTGGGCGAGTTACGTCAAGGGACACTGGCCGCCTAGGACGACTGCAAGAATGCAAGCTGGATGAAGCCCGTCACTGTTTGAACTGCGAGAGCTCCCCGGCAGCAGACCCACTCGCTCTACCGGCCTGGCCAGGCAGTACAAACCACGCAGAGTGATCGCTTAGGGCAACATCATGGCTGGTGCACCTGATCTTTTGTGGTTAGTGGTGGTCGGAGGTACGCTTTCGCGTGGTGCTTAGCAAGCTTGTCAGCATGACCACACCCTACTGAGTGGAAAGGCGTTGTGCACTTGTACCTATTAGACCGATACCTCCTTGCCTTCACCGCCGTGCTGTGCGGCTCAGTGAATTGACTCTTCCCGATGAGGTGCTGCTTCCCCGTGATAACAGTTGTGTTTTTTTGCAGCCATCATAGCGTGGGTGATGGCATATGGCATTGGTGCCAATGGTAAGCTGATGCACGCACTGCTTCATGGCACCGAGATACCCTGACGATGCAGGTCACGCAGTGCGCCTGCCACCCTGCAATATGCCTGAATGCCGAAAAGCCCTACCATAACTCACCCGTTCAAGGCTGCTTTGCAACGATGCATGTGATCTGCTGCTGGGAGTGTGCAGGTGCCGTAGTGATCAAGCTTATGCCACCGGGCCGGGCATTCTCTAACAACCCCTCCTGTGATTTGCAGATGTTGCCAATGCATTTGCAACATCCGTGGGCTCCCACACTTTAAAACTGAAATGGGCTATAGCAATTGCTGTGGTCATGGAAACCTGTGGTGCCATCTTCTTGGGAGGCAGCGTGTCAAGTACAATCTCAGGAGGTAAGCAACTGAGACAGACTGCACCAGCAGATACTGACCTATGTTGACGGGGCCTGGTGATAGCCCTGGGTATGGTTCAGGAAGAAGCATCGCCAGCACCAGTAGAAGCTGGGCTCCTTTGAGCAGGAGGTGATCTCCATGTCTTTTGGCCAGCTAAGCCATGCCCGGCAAGGATGCTGCTGCCCAGATTGCACAACAGGCAGTAATGCTGCCTACGTCAGCGTGTGTCTAGGGAGTTGTTGCCTGGCTCAGGCAAGAGCAGTATGTACCTCGGGGGCCAACTGTGGTGCTGTGTCCCTGGAAGTGCCCTGTTTGGCTCCTAGGTCCCATGTGCTGCCCTACCAACTATTTCAACCTGTTGTGTCTTCTACAGGTGTTGCTGACCCCAAGACATTTGCAGCTACACCCGACATCTTTGCATATGGTGAGGTTTAGGACCCTAGCGGCAACGTTGCTGCCCAGTACTGGCTGTGACATGAACATGCAGGCAGCAGCTGCTGGATCAGATATGGCCAGATACAGCTGCAGAAGGGCTAATTCATGCAGCAGCGGTGGAGCTATAAATCCCCTTAAGAAAACAAACCCCTTAATAATAGGGCAATCTAAGCAATGCTTACATAAGCAGCAAGTTGTAAAGCTATAGCCTGGGATGCATATGCACTGGGTTAAGCTATCTGGGTCTTAGAGAAATTGCAGAGCTCAGGAGTACTTCAAAATGCACTGGTTGCATGCCAGGCAGGGTGCCAGCTATGGGAGAGCTCCTCATATGCTGCAATTCATGCTGACTTGAGAATCCACCTTGGGCCAAACTTCAGCACTTTAGCAACAGTTTGCAGTTGTGCTGCTTGCCTGTCATAATCATTCTCCATGTCAGTGACTTGCCTCCCTAGTTTTGGGCAGGGTTGAGGCGCCTGTTGCACCTCACAGCTTCATGGCAAGCTGAGTGCTAGCTGAATGATCCTTCGCTCACTCACGAAGCTGCAGCTGTTTACTGACCCTGATTGTACTGTGTTCTGCAGGAATGTTATGTGCTTTGACCGCTGCTGCCATTTGGCTTCTGTTTGCAACCTACTCAGAGCTGCCAGTGTCAACCACACACTCCATTGGTGAGTGGCTTATCATGAGTATAGGGACTATCACACTCATTGAAAACCCTAAACCCTAAACTACACACTCCATTGGTGAGTGGCTTGTCCCTCTGCTCATGATCACTGGAGCCAGACTTTGGGCTTAAGACTATAAGGCATGATGGTGGGACATTTGAGGCTGCGTTGGGCCTGGGTGATTATCATCATAGGCCATGAAGGATTAGCTATTACATTTCATAATATGCCATAGCAAAAAGTGCCATAGGCCCTGCACCTCTAGCCGTTATAAAACAGCGAGGTGGAACAAGAATACGGGTTGTTGCGGGCATGCAACCATAACAATAGCTACACATATGTCCCTGATCCTCTAAGCAGCTAAAGATGTGATGGACGGGTAGCAAACCTCCTCCCTGCTCTGGTGCTGCATCAGTCCTGAGTAGGGTTGAAAAGTGATGTGATAAGCGCTTGAAGGTCTCAACTACTGTTGCCCTGTCTCGTTTCATGTTGCAGTTGGTGGAGTCATCGGCTTTGCCCTGGTTTATGGTGGCGCAAAGTCGGTCATCTGGGCGAAGAGGGTCCCCAGCTTCCCTTTCTTTGAGGGTGTGGTGGTCATCGTCGCCAGTTGGTTCATTTCCCCCCTGTTGGCCGGGCTCTTGAGCTTTGCACTTTTTGCACTGTTACGAGCCCTGGTCCTAAGGGGTCCCACGGCACCCACCAAGGCTATCTGGTGCCTGCCAGTTCTCCTCCTGATTACCCTCTTTGTCAACCTTTTCTTCATCTTAACCAAGGTAAGTGCCACTGGGGTAGGTGGTGAGGATTTTCAAGGGCAGAGCAGGCCGTAGAGCTATGAACAATGAACAGAGTGTAAATACGTCGGGCTCCGGAATGGGCATGTACCAGTTTTGACTGACTAGGGTGTGTGGCCTAAGAAGCATATATTGCAGGAATAGTTACATATAGTTGGCACTTGCTGGTCGTTCTTGGGTGCACTGCTGCTCCAAACCAGGTCCAATCAATTATCCCCTTGGCAGCTGGCCTAGGTCCCGGGGTAGGGGGTGTGTGGGTTTGGGTTGGAGTGGACAGGGAGACGGGCACCCCTAGCCTGCACCCCTGTTTTTTGCCTGTACAACCTTCAAGGTGCCATGAGCCACTCCCTATTTCTGATTAAAATGGACCTCAGTGGGAATTGAAGTTACTATTTTTCACCGTGAGTGGATAAAAATGCGCTGGTTTGTCCAGTGAGAGTCGGTGCATTGCAATGTGAGATACCAGGCTGGGGTGGAGTACCTGAGAACTCAATACCTGAAAACTCCGGAACCCCCACCAATTGTTGTGACGTGCAGGGCGCCAAAAATATTGCGAAGATTCCCTTAGAAACATGCCTGTGGGCTTCTGCTGTTGCTGGTGCTGGGGCTGGTCTCATAGGAGCGCTGGTGGGAGTGCCCCTCCTGATCAAGCAGAGGAAGGTCTGGGAAAGCACCATGTAAGTGGCAGGCCAGTGGTCTAACACCACCTCCCGCCTGACTTGAGCAGCAGCGGGTTATTCAAGGGCAGGCATAACCAAGAGTGTTGCAAAGCAATTTGGGGGGAGGGAACTCCAATGCAAGCTCGCAAGCTCGCTCAAGTTTTGGCCAGTTAGTGTTGAGACAGCCTTTGCACCTATCATCATTGTGGTGCTATCCACATGGAATTCCTGCCCTAGTGCCAGTTGATGCAGTGCTTGTTTGGTGTCTGCTCGTTATGGCTACCATCCAAGATAGCAGAAGCATTGTCTCAGGGTTGGGCAAGTAGGCTTGCGGGATGAGAGAGAGCCCTGAAGAGCTGGTGTTTTGTACTGCATGCAAAGTACATGCTGAGACACATGCTCAACGCATCTTTATTTGTGTACAGACAAAATTGTAACCTTTGCCACTAAAGCTTTGAGAATCAGGTAGTTCTTCATACCCATGGGCCCCTCCCTCAATCTTGTGCGGGAGGACAACTCACTCCTCTTCTTGCAAAGTTCTCTCTTTCTCTCTCTGTCTTCACAAACAAGCTCATAATCAAATGTGATGCTTGGCACTGGCTTTGCAGCTCCGGTTACGAATCCAGTGGCAAGGGTGCGCCTGACGTGCTGCCCACCCTGCGTGGCCACCCTGAGAAAGTTGGTGAGAAGAACGTGCCCAAGTGGATGGCGGTGAAGGACGTGGAGTCAGGGGATAAGAGTGGGGCAGCCTGGCTGCAGCGAGTGAAGAACGCCCTTTTTGGTGGTATGCAGGCAGATATCTTTGTGGTACGTGGTGAACCAAGCGAGGCTTGGGGGAGGGGCATATCTTACAATGACCAGCTACATACCAGCAGGGCTGTGGGAGGATTAATCTCCTTGCGGTTGATATACAGCTGGCATCAAGCAGGGCATTTTAAGGTGCCTGGATGTTGACCTCATACACCAAGTCCACATTCATGAAAAACCCATCAGCTTCTTCAAGGCACAGGAGGTGCGGGGCTCGCTGTTGCGGTCGGGAGGATACTTGGGGCATTATGCATTACTCAACATATCAGCTTCTTTTGGCACATTTACAATCCAGGCTGTGTTGGCCCACCCCCATGTTTGGCTCTTACTACTTCTGTTCCAGGCCGTGGATGATGACCAGGGTCTGTCTGACATCCACGAAAACGCAGAGAAGTTCAGTCCCATAGTGGAGCAGGTGTTCAAGTACCTGCAGATCATCTCAGCTTCCGCCATGTCCTTTGCCCATGGAGCTAATGATGTGGCCAATGCTGTGGGGCCATTTGCTGCTATCTATGGCATCTACCAGTATGGTTTCATCTCCAGCAAGAGTACGGTGGAGATTTGGATGTTGGCGGGTATTGGAGCCACAGGTAAGGTGGGGCTCGGAACAAGGGCATTGGTTCTTATTTTTGGACAGACCACTAGACAGCCCTCCAGATCATGCAGCACCCAAGTCATGACTCCAGCCGCTTCTTACTGTGTTGAGGCTGAGGGATTGAGAATGAAAGCGAGAGTTAGAGGGAAGATAACGACAGACGGATTTATGGCTTTTAGGAGATGGGATCCTTTATGAGGTGATGTCTTTGCTCTTTGCTTTCTATGTGCCGTGCCAGCCTGTCATGAACCCTGCCTTTGTCGCCTAGCCTGCACCCCTGCTTTTTGCCTGTACAACCTTCAAGGTGATGTCTTTGCTCATGTGCAGGAGCTTGGCATTTCACATGTTTGAGTATCCGTATGCCTCCCCATGCATGTGATGTCTGCAAAGCGCCTGCAGGTTCATCTGAATGAGTCGTACGTCCCCAATACAGCAGGGGAACATTCTTGGTGCTGAACATCCAATACTGGCGCTCTTTGAATTGTCTGTTGGAAGTTGGGTACAGGTTATAAAAGCAGGGTAGAGTGATGCGACAAAGGTAGGCGAGCTCCTGGGAGATAGTGACATGACAGGGTTCGTGCAGAGTCAAAGACGTACCAGAGTTGACATACTCTCTGCATTGTCTGTCGGTGCCGTTACAATTCGAAAATATTGATTATAACAGTGATAATGTAAATTCTTGCATGGTTCTGCTCATCAGGTATTGTTGTGGGCCTGGCAACCTATGGCTGGAAGATTGTGCGAGTATTGGGCGTGAAGGTGACATGCATCACTCCTTGCCGTGGGTTCACCATGGAGACCACCACTGCTCTGGTGACTGCCTTTGGGTCTTACTTGGGCATTCCCTTGTCCACCACACAAACCCATGTGGGGTCTACTACAGGTGAGCGTTACTTTAGGGTCAGTTTAGGGTTTAAGGTCAGCTTTAACCCTAAACTAGTGAGGAGGAGCCTTTCATCTGCAATTCCGTTGTCAGCTGGGATAAAGATTGTCCTTATGTGGTCAGCCTGCATTTTACCTTGGAGCAGCACATACTGGTGCTGTCACTCAGGTGTGGGAGAATTGTGGTGATGGAGGTGGTTGCTTCTGGCCGGAGGACTGGACTGGGGGAGTCATACTCTGGGATAGGCGGAGTCATACTCCCGGAAAGCTTGCTTCCTTAAATGTACATTCCTAAGGGTGTGTGCTCAGATGCAATTAACCTAACCGAGTGCTGTCAGGAAGCAGCTAAAGAACTCATCCGCAACGTAAAGCTTGCTACTGTGCAGAGAAGCACGCTCTGCAAGGCCATGATTGGACAAAACTCTCAAACTGCATGCAACATTGCTATGCTGTGTTTACCAGTGCTGGCAAAAGGGGTTATGTTTTGCAAAGCAACCTTCCCGAGGTGCCCCATGACCATATCTTTTGGGTCAGAGACGGAGATATAGAGCTATGGAAGGAGGGGCATGAGTTGCCCTCTCGCGCAAGATAAAGGCATTAGGAGGGGCATTAGTGTAAAAGTTACACTGGGCCTGCCTACCATATCCATGTATTTTGCTGAGGCTGCTGTTGTGCGTATATGCTTGTCCTCCAGGTGTTGGTCTGGCTGAGGGGCGCAAGGGCGCTGTGAAGTGGAGCCAGCTGCTAAGAATGTTTGCTGGCTGGGTCTTTACATTGCTTGTAGGCATGGCCATCTCTGCAGCACTGTTTGCTTGGGTAGGTGCCAGGGGGGGCCAAACATTACCTGATGGTGGTGTTATCCAAGCATGGGGTTAGTTCTATTTGCTGGTGGGCAGGGCGATCACTGCAGAGCAGAAGCCTGTCCAATATCATCAGAGAACTTGTTCATGTGGAACCTTGTGGTTTTGCCTTTGCTGGGATCTTAGACAAAGGCACTTGGTGCTACTGCATTGGGATAGTTCTATCTTCTCCTACCGTATTTGAATGTCATGATTGTCTGAGGTGTCTGCATGAATGCAGTTATGACAGTGTTCCATGATAGCAGTTATGGCAGTATTCCATGGCAACCGTTTTGCATTCTTGTTTGTAACCTCATCCGCCGGTTTGTAACGTATCCTACAAGGATCCAGCACAAGCACAAGGATTGGGTATGGGCTTGCAATGTGGTATTCTTGACCATCATCCAGTGAAATAAGCACATGACAATTACATGAGCGCAACAATCACTTTCACATGGAGTATTCTAAACCTTCATGTTGTGCTGCAGGGCACCTATGCCCCCAGCAAGCCCTCTGCCTTGCAGATCATCCAGTATCAGCAAGGCATTCAGGCAGCTACTGATGCACAGTTGGCGGCTCTCAACGCTGCTGCTCAGGTAAGCAGCACCGCAACTACTAAGGGACTGCTGCACATACCAGTAGTAACTTGTAAACCATAAAACCTAAATCAGCACCACAACTACTGTGCTAGGGGTATGTTGTCATATGCATGCTGAAGACAACCTGTATTATGTTCCACCTCGCTGTACCCTGTGACAGCTTGAGGTGCGGGGCCTATGTCACTTCTTGCTATGGCATATCATGAAATGTTACAATAATAACTACTACTGTGCTACTGCTGCACAAACCAGTAGTAACTTGTTGGCCTGCACACATCATCATCTGCGCACCTCAGGATCTTCTACAACCATCACATAATCCTGCTGTATGCTGCTGGCAAATGCTTGCATGCCCAAGTGAAGCGCTCTCTGCTTGGCTAGGTGTAAGTGGACAACATACGCAAAGCTCTCATGTAGTTGCATGAAATTTGATCACCCAATCATGTTATGGCAGGACTCGATGGATGTGTCCAACAACTGCTGTCTATCTCATTTCCTCAGGCTAACCCCACGGGCGTCCCTCCTGAGCTGGCCAACTTGAGCAATGGCTGGACTGATATGACCAACTCCAGCAGCAAGCACCCCTGGCCCTCCACCACCACACCTGCTGACGCCCTCCTGCCTTACCTCAACAGCTCAACTGACATGCTGCTGGACAACAGTGACATCAAGTGGACTTAGGCAGCTACTATGAGCTTTGCTTGGTGGGCTGAGCTGTGGCCGTCCCCCGCAGAGGGACCCATGCTGGGGTCATTATGTAGCAGTCGTGCGGTGATGTCTTTGAGGGTGTCCTACGATGTTACTGGGCTGGCAGATACCACCCAGATCTAAAAGCATATCGTGATTGGCCTGGGTGCTGTTGGTTGTGTTTGGAAGGGACAAGCGGTACTCATGAACTAAGAGGGCCTGCATTGCTGCTGCTTTCAAAGGGTGGATCTAGCAGGGTAGCCAGATACGGCTGTTACCAACGAGAGCGCACGTGGGTGCAATCCTCCCGGATATATATGGGGGAACCAAGACCATAAAGAGGCAACGCCTCAGGCGTATTGGCGGGGGCTTGGTTGTGGGGGAGGTAATTGCAGTTTAATTCTGTTACAGCACGGAGTTATGGCCTGGCAGTTTGTGTCCTGGCAGTGCATATTTTGCTATGTATCTTCAGCTGAGCAGCATGAAGTTTCTGGTCTGGCAGTGCAGATCTTGCTTGCAATATATATTCAGATTCTCACAATTTCAAGGTGCCTTTGTAACCAGGGGACAATGCGGAATGTGGGAGCACATTGATGCTCCCATAAGTGAGTTGCTATGTAAGTGCTATGGCGTTCGTAGAGGATGCATGCTAGTCAACTTTGGTGGGCTAGGTTATTAAGGGCTAGTCGGTTTGAAGGTGGGATCAGATGGCTTTGTCAGCTTAGTTTATGCTTTCAGCGGCTGGGGATCAGCATGATGATATCAGAAAGCTGTTTGGCTCACTGTGTAATTCAGCATGCATGGAGTGGGTGTCTGTCAAAGGGGGTGTGCTGCTGTGAAGTTTGGCATGGTACAAACTCTA
The DNA here is from genome assembly GCA_963556185.1 of Pseudopediastrum boryanum. Lineage (NCBI taxonomy): Eukaryota > Viridiplantae > Chlorophyta > Chlorophyceae > Sphaeropleales > Hydrodictyaceae > Pseudopediastrum > Pseudopediastrum boryanum. Next base: position 10,006,887 of record OY744496.1, read on the forward strand.
TAGACGGCAGTGAGCCTGTTAATGCAACATTTTTTTAGATGTTGGCTGGGAACTGTTTAAAAATCACTGCATGTAAGCACACACTACTTATATAGCCTTTACATACTTCTATCTGCAGCATCATTGCAGCCAACTTGCTGTCAAGCCAGTGAAAAGTGCTGCCCTTGGACGTTCTTATCTCTCACAGAATAGTCTGGAATTCTGGAATGATGTGTTTAGCCTTCCATTCTTGGGGGTTTTGGGGGCAGGCACGTAGTAAAAAGGGTTGCTCTGACATGTTTAGCCTCATGCATGTTCAGGTTGGCACAATGAGGCGACCATGGCAAGCAACATACATGGAGCTGTTGTAATCAGCTTGTGGAGTACGACAGGTGCGCCTTGCTGGCCAGTAGCCAGCTTCTTGGAGTGCACAGCACATCACCTATGCACCAATTTGCATTATGAGATGGTGTATGTGCATCTGATGTGGGGCTCCTGTTGCTGGCTGCAGAGCAGTCCTTAGCATGTTGGTTGTGGATATGCATGTGCGGTTGGCTAATGATATACAGACACTTTCTGTCAGGACGCTCAATGGGTACATTTTCAATCCGGAGGCCGGGCTCTTGCATGCAAGTACCGTAGCTAAGCCCGGGCAGACAGTCGCTATGTTCAGGTGTATATATCTGTATGATTGGGCAGCAGTTTCACGTATACATATCATGTTGGGATGACGTCTTCCTTGCTCCAAAAGCATTGACGCTTGGGAGCTTGGTCCGTGGGTAAAGCAGGAAAAGGGGGGAGTGGAGTATAGCAGTACATTTACATTTACTGCACCCACCTGATTGCCATCTTCGTCCCTATCTTTGTTGTGTGCCTGTGTCATCTAAACAGTATCAGAATGTCAAGCTTTGAGGTGCTTGGTCTGTTGTAGTGCATTGACAGGTCAACCCCCCCCCCTCTCTCTCTCTCTCTCTCTCTCACAGCTGGGTTGTTCGAAGAAAGGCATTCCAAGTACGGTGGATGGAGTGCCCAGCATAGTTTATTAGGAGAATGATACGAGCTGCTTCTTTCCAGGAGCTCTATGACATGAGAAAGTCTTAAGTGTCATCCAAAGCAGCAAATTGTTGCAAGGTTGGTGCTTAATTTGCGTGTTTTTTAAGACGAAGATACTGATAGGCTTTTTCATTGGTAAGTACAACTGTTACAACAGCCACTGGTACTGAAACTGAGCGACGATGAAAGTGACGATGTGAAGTTGTGCTAATGTTTTCAGCAGTAATATGATGAAAATCAGTTTGTTAGATTGAATAATCGCCTGTTCGTCTCTACAGTTGGTTGCAAAAGTTTTGGCCAAAATATGAAATTGTTACAGGAGATTGCGTGCTCCTGCCAGATCTCAAGGACTCATGTTAATCTCTTGCATGTGCAGCTTCTCTAGGAGGTCCTTGTTGGCACAAGTGGGTGTAGGATGCATCTGTGTTGTTCTGTGTTGCTTGGCTGCTGAGAAAAGCAGGGGTCTTACAAGGGAGACAGCGGAGGCATTTTTGCTGCTTTTTAAGGGGGTAAATGCAGAAAACTGCCAGCAGGCACAGGTGCCCTTTCTTTACTGTTTAGGGGCAGTGGCATATAGACCAGATGTGAAGCAGGTGCAGGGGCATTACCAGTTCAATGGCAGGGCAGATGGGGGTAGGCAGGGCATGCGAGAAGTTGGGGCAAGTGCAAGGCTGAGCTGAGAGGGCTGTGGGAGGGGGACAGATGGGGTGTGGGGCTGGCAAGCACAGGAGGTGCAGAGGTTGAAGGGGAGAGGCAGGTCAACAAAAGCAGGAGGGCTATAGGAACAGGGGGGAGGCTTGCTGGTCTGCGTCTGCGGCTAAGTCTAAGGCTAAGGCTGGCTGGCTGGCTATTATATAGTATATTTATAGGGCACGCCCGGGGCTCGAACTCGGGACGTCTCGGCTACTTGTGATACCACTTGGGCATACCAACTGCAGCACATTGATGCTCTGCCTGTTTACTTTCTTAAACATAAATGGTTGTAAATCAGGTCTTGCTGCTGCTGCTTAAACCCCAGCAATACGTACCGGCCAAAACTTTTGCAACCAACTGTAGTTGGGAATCTCTTTTAAAACAGATTGGCCAGATTACCGGTGGCCCCATCAAAGCTGGTCACCCACTAACCACTAAGGAGCCAACTTAGGCTCCAACGGCATACACACTTAGTTTGAAGGTAGTATCACCCTCACAATGCATGCGCCCAAGGGCAGATTGCGGGTACGGACAAGTCACTCAGGCGCAGGGCGAACTGGCCGTAGTTTTTGATCCACTCAGCAGGCTCTACGACCGCGTTTCTTTTGCTGCTTTGCAGATGGACATCCCGCAAATATTCGTAGCATTGATACAGCATACCTCGCAAGCTACCTGATGACGATCCTGCTGCTCGGTTGGGTTATAGTCATGAGTACCCAGGGTGTTGAGCATTGAGCATTTAGACTAGTCTCATCTCACTGTATACCCATTAATAACTGTGTGGAGTGTTTCGTAGATGCAGTTCCTTGCCATTAATAGTGAAAAAGCTGCTCGACTGTGATGGCAGTGAGGATGCTGACCACCGTTGTCATCTTTCACTTTTACACTTGACAGCATTCAGCGTATTGAAAGGCCAGCCGCAAAGGAGCACAGCCACTATACACGTTCTATTCTTCTTTGAAAATGTAAGTTTCAAACAGTGAGCCAAGCTGGTCAGCCCTACTGGGCATGGTAGCCACACTGCGAGGAATGTCTTTGCCCCTATCTTCCGTGGCTACTCCAAGGTCACAGAACATATCTAATACGAATCTGTCGATACCTTTGCCCACCTGTGAAAACTTGCACTTCCCTTGGACCGTCTACAAGTATATCATCCTTGGTATGTAGTCCTCATGCTCCGCTTGCATCCTTGTTGAACCGATCGATTGCAAAACTCAAAACAGTACTTTGTAACAACGGCATGGTTCAGCAGAGTGAATACCGCGAGTAGTTGCTGCAGTACTCAGCCATGAACATACACCATGTCCAACTTCCATCAACAAACAAAGCCATTGAGCAATTAGGCAGTGCAAACGTGCATCAATCTTTATAAAAACTCATCATATGCAATAGCAAAGTGCCATAGGCCCGAGAGCCCAAGCTGTCACACAAAACAGTGTGGTGGATCACAAATGTCCGGGGATTCCTTTGAAATTGTAACCGCTTAAGATGATAACATAAACGCAAACATGCATAAGGTCCAGCAGCTGGGAGCAAATCACCCAACACCTCAATGCATGAAAGAAATTCCCAAGAAACCGTCAGTGGATCGACTTCCCAGCTTACTAATTCCTGTATCAGTAATCAACACATGTGATCACCACCCCTATAATCCCGGTCCTTCGCTGCTGCATGCCCCTGTAATGGCATTGCGAAGACCAGCAGATACAACTCCAACATACATCCCTCCCCAGCTGAGATCAAGCATCATGGGTGCTTGTGCAGTGTGAAGATTTCTTGAGCTGTATGCTGACATCACTTCTGCCTCTGGCAACCTTGCTGCAGCAGCAGTGGCTACTACTTTTGCGGGACTTCCCAAGGCTCGTGCGGCAGCTGCTGCTCCTGCTTCCACAACATCCTGGTCTTTCTCATCTGAAGGACATCCAGCATCATGGCAAACATCAGCATCATCACCAGCGCCACATGCAGCAGGCTGTGGACCAGCAGCCTCTACATCTAAGCATGGTGGTAAGAGCTGCCGACCTGCAGCTGCTGCCATCCGGGCGCTGTCAGGCTTGTCAGTGGAGTCTGGACGTAGTAGGAGGGGACTGGTGCCTGAGTTGCTGGATCTGCAGCTAGCAGCAGCAGCAGCACTAGCGCCCATAGGTGCAGACCAATATGGATTAGCCTCCACTGCTACTTCTGCTGCTGTTAAGGCTCCTCCCTTGTGCTGATGGTCTGCTGCTGCGCCTGCTTTGGCTGCTGCTGCCTCCAGTCTGCCTCCAGTACCTGAGTTGCCTTGTTCCTCTTCAATACCCATGGCCTGCAGTGCAGCCGTCTCCAGTCCAGCAGCTGGCTGCTCCCTAGGGTCCATTGTAACTGCTGCTATTGGTACTGCTGCCCTCTCTGCTGGAAGTGGAACTACACCTGGATCCCTCTCCACTGCCACTGCTGCTGCTGCTGGGCCACCTTTCTGTGTGAAAACAATTGCTGTGCCTGCCCTGGTGCTGCTTGCTGCACGCACATCCATTACCCTCTCAGCAACGAACTGCCCTGTAGTGTCCCCTCCTCCCCCCAAGCAGTTCCCAGTAACAAAATCGCCTTTCCCAGGCTTCAAACCACCGCTAACACCCTGTTCCATGCTACCCCTAGAGAGCTGATGATGGCGCCTCAAACCCTCCACACCAATTGCTGCTTGCTTTGCAGCTCGTGGCCTACTACTACCAGCTAGGGATTGTGTCTCTGTTAATCCCAATGGCAGAGCCTCTATGTCACCCATGCCCCTCACCCTGTGAATTATGCTAGGGTATAGCCTGGGTGTGACCTGTCTAGCCACAGGAGCAGCAGATGGCAGCACCTTCCTTTGAGAGCCTCGGGGGCCAGGCATGACAGCACCATCTCTTGAGCAAGCAGCAGCAGCAGCAGGGAAGTGCGACTGTTCAACTCCCTTGCTATCATCAGCACTAGAGGATGGCAACTTGCTGCTGCCGCTGCTGTGGTTTGACTCCAGAACATTGGGAGCTGCGCCTCGGCCAGTGGCGCTGCTGATACTGTTCTGGGCTCCTTCAGCTAGAGTGATCCTCCTAGACCGGCTCTCCTGCGGCAGAATGCTGCTTGTACTACTGCCTGAGTTCGTACCAGCGCCACCAGCAGAGCCCTCAGCTTCTCTGCTGCTGCCACCATTGGTGTTATCAGCATTGTTGCTGCTGCTGCTGCTGCATGCCTTCTGTGCATTTCTGGACCTTCGCACAGTGGGCATAGCTGATCTACCATAGTCCACCATGCTTGGTACAGCAGCTGCACCGACACCTATAGAATAGCCACAGCCCTTCTCCACACCCATCATTGCCCTTCTGCCAAGAGCTTCTGGCCTCCTCTCCTCAGAAAATTCTACATCCTGCTGTTCCTGATTTTCCAGCTGCTGCTGCTTTATCCTCTCATCCTGCTGTTGCGGTTGTCTGTGCCGCTGTTGCTCTTGCCGCTGCTCCCCTTGTCGCTGCTGTTGTGGTTCCTGCTGCTCCACCCCCAGCACCTGATGCAATGTGCCCAGGCGTGACTCAAGCAGCTGCAACAACTCCAAGGCACTATGACCAGCACTACCACTGACAGCACTACTACTACTGCAAGATTGTACCTTTCCATGTCGTGCTTGCTGCAGTACCCCAGCATCATCCCTTGCTACTGCTGCTGTTGCTGCCCCTGCTGTACTCTTTGCCATTCTCAAACCTGCTGTTGCCAAGGTCCTGGCTGCTGCTGCTCCCCTTTGCTCTACTAGTGATCCTGCTGCTGCTTTATATGTCACTGCAGGTGCATGAACTGATTCAGCTGCATCAACTTCTAACATTTCGCTCTGCTGCTCCTGCTGCTGTTTTTTCTGGTGATAAGGGACCTTCTGTTGCTGTTGTTGCTGAAGCTGCAGTCCTTGCTTCTGCTTGAGCTTCTCCTCATCCTCCTGCTGCTGATCTGATCTGCGTTGTCCTCCCTGCTCCTGCTCCCGCTGCTGCGGCTGAGTGTGTTGGTCTTGTTTGCTATCAGCAGCACCCTCGCCCACCAACGTAGCAGTTCCACCCTGAGCAGCACATGGCTGCTGCTGTTGTTGTTGCTGGCTCTGCGTCTGTTCCATCTCCTCCAGTTCCTCCATCAACACCAAGTCATCATCAGTTTCCAATCCATACGGATGGAAGTGTTCAAGCTCACTACCAACATTGCTATTGATTTCTTCGCATATACTTTCTGTACAGCACGGAGTGTTAATCCTTCCACTGCAGCTGACTTCCTCCTCCCCTGAACACTGTGTGCCTTTGCCCAGACCCATCCTTCCGTCGCTGGTGCTGCTGCTGCTGCTGGACCTGCTTGACACATGCAGTGCTCCATCATCTTGTCCCTGGTGTGTACTGCTGCTTGTGCTGCTACTGCCACAGACACCACGGTTCCCCCTGCTATTGCTTTCCATTCCCAAACCTTGACCGCCGCTTCCTACAGGTGGCTCACCTTCAAGTGACCCTGCGGTCCCCGCTGTCTTCATGTCTGCTGCCCGAGCCCTGTTGGAGTCCTGTGGTATCTCCTCCGCAGGTTGATGGATTGAAGTGGCGGGGGTACTTTTGTGGCCTAGATTGCGGAATCTGTGCCACAGTCCATCATTTCGCCCTCGCTGGCACTGCTGCTGCTGCCTCTCCAGCTGCTCACGCTGTTGCTGCTGCTCCTTCTGCTCCTCATACATCTCCTGCTGCTTGCTCTCCTGCTTCTGCTGCTGCTGCTGCGGCAGTCTCATCTCCTGCTTTCTACAACTGTACAGCTGAGGGGGCTTGCCTCCCTGATGCTCGCGCTGCTCTTGCTGCTGCTTCTGAGGCCTTTTCTGCTGCTGCTGTTGCTGCTGCTGCTCCTGCCTGAACGTACCCTGCTGCTTTGCAGGAGAGCTCACATCCCCAGCTCCAACCGCCTGCCTTACATCTAGAGTGCTCGTTTCCATCCCATTTGCTAAACCCACCACCCTGGTTGCAACAGCAGCTGGAAGCTTCACATCCCCCTTGTTCTCAGCTGCAGTGATAGCTTTCGCCTTCTTCACTCGTATGCGCACTGTCCTCTTGCCCTGCTTCCCCTTTGCTGCTGACCTAAAAGGTTCCTTGGCATAGTGCAGCAGCCGGGCCCATGCCCTGTGAGCTGGAGAGCTGGCTGCTGCTGCTGATCTTGTGGCTACTGCAGCTGCACCTGTGTTGGTGACTCCTTGACATTTCACTGTTGCTTGTAAGCCTGCTGCTGCTGCTGCTGCTGCTGTGGCTACACCTGCTAGGTTCTGCTCCTGCACCTCCTCCTGATCATGCTGATCATGCTGTCTGGGATCTCGGCTGCCCTGCATCCTAATGGAGTTGTTACTGTGAACAGCATACACGCTCTCCGTGGTACTATAAGTAGAATAGGCAATAACAGCAGCATTAGCTGTACCATGAGTCACATTTGTGGGGCCTTGTGCTGAAGCATCCACACCACCAGAACAAAGGTGCGCAATGCTGCTGCTGCTGGGAGCACAGAGGAGAGCCCCGTCCCAACTGCTGTTCACACTGCCACTGCAATAAGAATCAGCACTGTTGCTGCTGCTCAGCACATTCGGGCACGCCCTTCCGCCTTCATTGCCCTCACAGCCAGCAGTGATAGCAAAAGAGGCTTCTTCGGTGAGATTTACTGGCCGAGGGCGTGTATTGGCACCCCAGCTGCTCGAACAGCAGGCAGCTGTGCCAGCACCTTCACCCGAGCTTCCTGCCATCAATGCCGGGTCAGGGTGCTGTGCTTGTGTTGCTGCACCTGCTGCAGCAGCTTCACCAGGATCAGCCTCCTGCTGTGAGGCTGTTGCGCTGCTAGCCTGAGAAACTGCTGCTGCTACTGCTGCTGCTGCTGTTTTCCTTCCGGGCCCACTCGGCGGTTGTGTACACTTAATGGCTGTGTCTGTTCCTCCCTTCTCTGCTGCTGACACCGCTGCTGATTCAGCACCTACAAACATGCACAGATCTACAGCAGCCAGGCTGTCGGACAGGTGCACTGCTTGCCCTAGAACCCCGCCCTCTGCTGGAATTGACAGGCTGGTAACAGGGCTGGAACGGGCACATGGGCTTGCTGCTTGCTTGTACCGACCCTGCTGCCCCAGCTGCTGATGCTGCTGCTGCTGATGATGATGGTCCTGCTGCTGATGCTGGTGGTGGTTCTGGGTCCACTTCTGCAGAAGGTCAACCAAGTCAGGAATCTGAGGCACTCCGGCCTGCTGCTGCTGCTGCTGCTCCTGCTGGGAGCTATAGTGGCCCTGCACCTCATTGCCCCATACCTCCTGCTGAGGTTGCTGTTCATGGCATCCCATCTGCGCTGTAGCACACACATTCATATTGTGCTGCTGCTGTGCACTCTGTGCTTGCTGCTGCTCATGCCGTCCACCCTGCACCAGGTAGATTCCTTCAGTAGTTGCAGGGGCTGGTTGCATGTCCTCATGGAGTCGCCTGGCTGTGCATAGTGGCACGATACCCCCCACGTGCCCTGCAGCCAGTGCTGGGCTCCAGCTGCTTGTTGTGTGTGGACACAGCTGTGGCTCCTGCTGGCGATCCTGCCCTTGTTCCTGCTGATGCTGGTGCTGGTGGTAGTAAAACTGGCTGCCTTGGTCCTGCTGCTGCTCCTGCTGCTGGTGCTGCTGGTGCTGCTGCTTTTGCTGCTGCTGCTGCTGCTGCTGCTGCTTTTCTAACTCGCTAGAAAGGCCTTGCTGGAGCTTGGGTTGGTGATTTTGGTAGGGAATGTGTGCACACCAGCCTTGCTGCTGCACCTTGCACAGTTCAAGCAGCGCTTGCTGCTGCTGCTGCTGCTGCTGCTGCTGGTGATGGTGCTGCGAAGGTACCACCCCATGATGGCATTGGCCCTGATAGTGCGAAGGGGGGTGCTGCTGCTGGTGCGAACAGCTGGGGTAGAGATGGTGGAAAGATGGCGCCCATGTGACGTGATTGGGGCGAATCGGCGAGCTAATTGGGGAATGTGGGTATCCTTCAGAAACAGGGCTGAAAGCATTATGGCCATGATGCTGCTGCTGCTGAGGAGCTGAAATTGCCCCATATGCAAAGCCTGCTGCACTGTATGAGGAGACAGGAGGTTTTGGTCCAGGGGTATGGCGTTGCAAGCTGCTGGCAGGAGGGTCAAAGCCTGGAAGCTGCGCATGATAATGAGTCCCGAGGGTCTCGGTTGCAGAGCCGACGTCCAGATACTGAAGAGACCCCGGTTGTGGCAAGTCGAGCTGGTTAAATTGTTCAGAGCATAGTGCAGCTGGTGCACATGTATGCCAGCGTTGTTCATGGGCTGGCATGGCCCTGTCCATGCTTCGGGTGCCCGAACACGGTCCGGTTAGGGGCATGAGCGGGCAGCTTCAGGTTGCGATTGCATCAATGTCACAGGTAGGCAGCTTGATCCAGCAGCTAACAGAAGATGAAGCTAGGGGGGACTCTTTGGGAGGACCTAGAGGCCTAAGTGCTGTATTGCACTATCCCGACTCTGCTTCAATGTTGTGGCCGGCCGTGTGGCGAACTGGCGAAGTGGTGCATGGGAGGAATGTCAAACATGTGAGCACAGGTTGAAGGGCGAAGCACTGCACAATCGGTGCATCAACCCGTAGGCGCTCTGCCAGTTTGAAGGAGTCAAGGGGCTGTAGCAGAAGAAAGATCCATTCGGAAGCTACGACTTCGTCACCCGTCTCACTCACAGGTTCTGAGGGTTTTGGCGGGGTGCAATAGCAAGTTTCATCGGGTACCTGAGCTTCTGATGGCTTTTGTCCCTCGCGCAGGTGGTCGAATGTTGCAATGTATCCTTGTTGATCCTGGGGGTTGAGTGAATTGCTGCATCATCTTGGTCCGCGATCTTTTAGGGATACGATCAAATATTGATTGTTGTTCACTTCAAACACCCGTTTTTCGAAACTGGTTGTCGGACTTGCCCAAAGTTGTCGTTCGATTTTAGCTTTTACGTGTTTGTTAGTGCGTGGTTGAGGCTTCCTTGAGGAACTCTCTTTAATTCTCCTGCTCTTGCTAATGTGGCACTGGAGGTGCGGCAGCGCGAACTTTCCTCGCAACCATCTAGCAGCGCACGAAACGGCTTCGTACAGTCGTTTCTAGTACTGTTCTTGGGCGTCTTGCTTGCTTAAGGCAAGCAGCAACATTAGCTTTGTCATGGAATTACTTGTCAGACATGTGGCTCTTTAGGCACTCTCGGAGTGATCTTCATGTCAGTTTGGACATTTCCGTCCTATCTGTGGCCGGCACCATCTTACATTAGAGGACTCCCTGATGCCGAGGATCGCAACAGTGTCGCAGCAGACTGAATATCTTGAGCATGCAGGGGTCCCTTCGGAAGCGAGCAATCGATCTTTGGTACACCAGCAGTAACTAGAGATTCCTGAGGGAATGAGCTCGCAGCCTCCGGTAAGCTATCCAAACGAGCAACAGCAGTCAGATGCAGTTTTCAGCAGGTCGGGTGACCCCCTGGTGACACTCCTTTCTGACTGTGAGAACCGTGGGGTCCTGTGGCTACTCAGGATGCTCCCATGCAGGAGGCAGAGCCAGATGCTGTACGTGAAGCAGATGAATTGGAAGCTCTTGGTGCATTGAGCGCCTTGGCAACTGCAGCTAGGTGAGTCCTCCAGTAGCCCACCACCTCAGCGTAGCGTAGCGTGCTCTTGACCATTCTCAGTCCTGCCCAGAAAGTCACCAGCATAGAAAAGGCTGTACTTGCATTTTTGGCAATGCAGGTGCGGCAATGCAGCTTTGTAATAAATCTGGCTTGTACTGCGTATCTTGCCTAGTACATTCACTGAAATTACACACAGGATTACCGTACTTCGGTACTGTCCTTGTCTGGACGTGATTTATAAGGCTATGTGCGCAATCCTGGTGAAAGAGCATAAGCATAATGCACTCAGTGTTTGTCTGCTGTGCCCTCCCCCTCCCCCCCCTCCCCTGCAGCTGTGAGGAGTTGGAAGTAGATGTAGGCCTTGGCCCGGCGCCCTCAGCTGCTACTGGACATGAAGAAGCTGCAGCAGCAGGAGCAGAGGCAGGCCAGGGGGCGGGCTATGGGGGAGCAGCAGAACAGCGGCTAAGGGCTGTACGTCTCCCAGGCCGAGATAGGGAGCTGCAGAAGTGGGTGCAGTGTGCAGCTTGCAGCAAGTGGCGCAAGGTGCGCAGAACAGGGGGAAAGGGCAGTGTTTGGCGATGGCAGGGCAGTGCCTAAAGGGAAAGGCAGCAGAGGTGCAGGTTGCGTGGGTATGCACACGGGTAGCCAAGCAGTTCTTAGCCAAGCAGTCTGTGACGGTTACCAAGGGTGATCTGCCTCAGGCTCACCAGAGATGGGAAACATGTATCGTTCCAGACAAAATCATATAAACCCTGCTAGAAATGGACAGCTGGCAGAGTTAGTTTAATTAGAGGGTCCGATTGCTGTCACGGAGGCAGATGCTGCAGTTGCGGAACATCTGCAAATGGTGTAGGGCCTGCGGCTTGTCTATGAGCACAATTGGAATACCTGTGACTTATGCCGACTGCAGGGTCAGCGCTGCGCTCACCTCTGCTGCTTTGTATGTCCTGAAGCAGGTTATTGTTATGATGCTGGGGAGCACAGGCAGAGTAGAGCACTGGGCATCACTCTGTTGCAGTACAGATCACCCTCCATCCTCTGGCATCGATTGCACAGGGCTTAGGCATTGTGCTGGATCTTCAATTCGCACCCTCACTGGACTGGGCACAGCTTAATGCTTGCGTCTTTCTGCGGATGTCTGTCAGCCAAGGGAGTAACTATAACACAGTTGGATTTGCCCATACAGTTGCATGTGTCCTGAAAGCGATTGCACCTTCTGTGACCCCTCCCGCCTCCCACCCCCCCCTGCAGGTCCCTTATCAGCTTGGTGATGATGAGTTGCGTGATGACTGGCAGTGCAGAGACAATGTGTGGGATGAGGGTCATGCCAGCTGTGCTGTACCTCAGGCTCAGAGCAATGAGGAGATAGATCACATCCTGGCACTACAAGATGATGAGCTGGCGGAGGCTGCTTATGCCAGGGAGGGGCAGCAGGAGGGAGAGACACATGGGGAGGGGCCACAGGACTATGAAGGGGAGGGGTGAGTGGGGGGGTTGATGGGTTATTGGATGGTTGGTGAAATGCAGCAGTAGGGCTGTCAACACATTGCACCTAGGGGTTTTAGACTGGCAGGGTTGTAGAATGCTCTTCTAATGGTCTAATGCACAGCATCTGCCATGAGTGGCAGTGTTTATTAGGAGTGCATATAGTGCGCTCGTGCAGTTTTACTCTCATTGTTAATCACATACTTTATATCTTGCAGTGCTTAGACTTGCTAGTGGCCGATCTTGAAAAATAATCCATTTTTGCAGCCGGAAGAGGTTTATTGCTCCTGAAGGTTGTGTACGCTAGTGGAATCCCTTACCCAGCCACTAGCCAGCCACTTCCTCACTGTTTGTTTTGACCAGGCGAGTTTATTGTTGACTGAGGAAGTTGCTAGGGCTGGCTGCACAGTATGCTCTGGTCCGATGGAGTCTCCTGTGGGCAACACCCTGGCCACATGGAGGGTCACTTGAACAGATTGCACCTTGAACCAACAAGTAGATGAAATGTATTATTGTCTGAAGCTGATGTAGTTGTTCTGTGTGTTCCTGCAGGTATGAAGGTGATGAGGCATATGATGAGGGTGATCACATGGAGGGGGAGGAAGAGGAGGGAGGGCGGGGGCCAGGAGGGGCCCACCCCTTCAGACCACGTCGGCCCAGCCAAGGGGGAGGGCCAGGTCCCCCAGCACATATCCGCAAGAGCCGACCGGGGTTATTAGGGCCTGGGGTTTACCAGGGGGGTCCTCTTGCTGGTGCTATGGGCGGGCCACGTCCGACCATGGGAGGGATGGGGTCACCGGGTGGGGGTGGGCACCAGGGTGGGATGATGGGAGGGGGGGTAGGGTTTAACAGGGGTGGTAATGGGGGTATTGCTGGTGGGGGCAGGGTACCACAAAGGCCGATGAGAGGTGGTAGGGGAGGGGGCATGAGCCTTGGGGGGAATGGTGGTGGTCGTGCACGGCGGCCAGGGGGCTTTGTTGGGGGTATGGCAGGTGTTGGAAATAGGGGTGGGCGTGGCGGTCCTGCTGGTGCTGGCATTGGCCACAATGGTGGTGGAGGAGGTCTGGGGCTTCAGTCGCGGCACAAGAGCTTAGGTCGTGGTATCAATGAAGCAGCTGAGGCCCTGTTGGGTATGAACATGGGGATTGGTATGGAGCATGAGTACCATCACCCGGGAGCTATGGACCTGGTGAGGAGGGGCGAGGGCAAGGGGGAGGAGGGGGAGAGGGGAGGGGGGCCAAGAGGGGAGGGGCAAGGGGCGAACGGAAGTGCACAAGGATGAGGAGGAAATGTGAACCATGGCACAGATAGGTCATAAAGTTGGACGAAATACCGGCTGGTCATGACAAAAAGAGATTGGAACATGAAAGAGAATTCTAACAGCCAAAAGTCAGAACATGCTTGCAAGCAATCTGGGGTTATCAGATCTATATGGCTGGTATACGTTAAAAGAAAGATAGATGCACTTGCTCCATGTGATGCTCATTTTGGTAAAGTTTAGAATGTTTGAAACCGTCAGTAGCTTCTAAAATGGCATGTTGTGCATAAATCCGGAATCGCCATCCCTTGGGACAGTCTGTGTTCCTCCATGCAGCCAGAAGGCTCCTCGTGTTGCAGTCCTTACAGACTCGTAAGGCCGACGCATTTATGAATTAGGTAACTTTTTTCAAACCAGTGTTCTGTTTATGTCCCTTGGCTCTCCTAAGTATGTCTCTAGGCCCTAGCTTCTGCCTTGCACCCACAGTTGTGACGTTGAAACAACCCCTAAACCCTGCCCTCTCCCTCCCCCCTAGGGTATGTTGTATGATGACAAGGCCATCCACCCCCTGCTGGGCTTACCCAAGGCGTACCTTCGCCCAGGCCGTGTGGTATGGGCCAAGGTGGAGGGACATGACTGGTGGCCGGCGCGCATTGTGCGTCGTCGTGCTGTGCCCAAGGAGGTTGGTCCTCCCCCTGGTGGTGAGCAGGCTGTGCTGGAATACATCCCAGTTGTGTTCTTCACAGCCAGGGGGATACCTGGGGAGGTGGAGGAGAGGCTGGACACACCTGCGGGGCTGGTGGCAGCTAGCATGAGAGCTCTGGGCCTAGGTGAGGGGGAGGGGGGGGGGGCGGAGGGGCGGGGGGTATAATGCGGGGAATTCGGAGGGCAAGTGTAAGGAGACTCTGCTGTAATGTTTGCTATAGGGGTCAGGGTGCTGGAGGTTTAGAGGAGGGAGGGGAATTCAATGGTGTGTTGGGGCTGGCAGCAGGGGAGGGTGTAGCTGGCTAAGGGTCTTGGCGGTCAGCATGGTAGCTTGTAGTCAACGTTTTGAATTTTACATGGCAATGTTGGCCGGAGTTGGCATGGAACAACAGGAACATGGCGGCTGTCCTTCTTTACACCTTTACAGAAGACCACAGTGCATACGTGAAACTGCAAGGGGACATGCTCTTAGAAAGAGTTGTTGTCCAACCAAAAGGAGTTAGGTCCTTACCTCTAACTAGCAGTAATGTGCTCAGTTGTGACCCCTTGAGCGCCATTTTCCTCATCGCCACCGTCTCAAGTGCCAAGTCCATCCTCCACAAACTCTAGTCACTGAGGTCTGTTGTCATAAAGGTGCTGTTGAACCCTGCCTGAGCCCCCTCCTGCCCTTCCCTCACCCTCCCTCAGGTGATGACCGTGATGATGATGAAGCTGAGTACGCCTGGTTGCCATATGGCAGCATCAAACCCTTCAGGCTGGGTGATGTAAGTGGCAATGATGATGGGCTGGCCTCAGCTGACCAGGTGCTGCTGGCATCAGTGGCGGCAGCAGAGGCAGCACTGAGGGCAGCAGGAGCACATCAGAGCCCACACAGCAAGAGCTATGAGGTGCTGGATGGGTATGAGGGGGCAGACAGTGACAGCGATGGAGGATGGGGAGCTTCACGGGAGGTGAGTGGGAGGATGAAGATTAGGGTTTAAGGGAGCATCAGGGGAGGTTAGGGTTGAGGGTTTAGGTTTAGTGTGGAGCATCAGGGGAAATAAGTAGGGGAATGGGGTCACACTGCTTTCATTGGTGTGTTTTATCTTGAGCATGTGTCTTGTGGCTGTGCCGTGTATTTCAGAAGAGCGCTGGCGACGTGGGTTTCTGGAGATTGAAGAGCTGGTATGGGGGCCTTATTTGTGTTCAGCTGCCTGCTTTGTTGCGTAACAGAACATGCAAGGTGATTTGTGCAGGTCCATCTGTGCTCTACCAACAGGGAGCCTAATTTGTGTGATATGTTTTGTTCACGTTTGCGTGTAACAAACATATTGCTTTGAGCTAGGGGCCACAGCCGGCTTAAAGGTAAAGGTGATATCGGGCTATCCATAAGAATGCTCCTGTCATGCACTGTTTGGATCCCTTCAGAAATGTGTTGGACATGCCCTGTCACTTTTGTCTGTTCCACCTGCTTACTGATCAGACCTGCTGTCCCCTCCCACCCCAGGCACCCCCCGTCATTGTCCCTCCTCGCTTAGCACGTGGTCGTGGTCGAGGCCTCAGAGGTCGCGGGCGCCGGGGCATGCGTCGCGGGCGAGGTCGAGGCAGACGCGGTATCACACCGGAAGATGAAGACGGCTCTGACAGTGAGAGCTGGATGGAAGGGGCGGCTGGGGCAGGGGGGGCAGCAGCAGCAGCAGGTGCAGCACAGCCTAGTAAGGTGGTGGTGGAGGCAATACTGGGGTGGCGGTGGCCCCTGACAGAGGCTGAGAGAGCAACAGAGACAGCAAAGCAGAAGCAGCAGGAGCTAGAGCGGTTGCAGAAGTGGCAGCAGATTAAGAGTGCAATCTCAGGGCCTATGGAGCTCTCACCTGGTGCTGGTGCTGCAGGGGGGCTGGGGGTTGGGGCTGGGGCACATTCTGTGGCAGTAGCAGCAGAGGCGGCAGCAGCAGCTGCAGCAGAGGAAGCAGTAGCAGCAGCATCAACAGCAGTCATGGAGGCTAAGGCTGAGCCACAGAGTGGCATGACTGGGGGAGATGAGGCTGCTGCTGCTACCAGTCCTTCAGCTGCTGCATTAGCTGCTGCTGCGGAAATGCTTGCAGCAGCAGGAGTATCAGCAGCAGGGGGAGCTGGAGCATCACCAGGACCACCACCACCAGCAGCAGCAGTAGCAGCAAGTGCTGCGACTCCTGTGGCTCCCACTGGTCTAATGCTGAATGAGGCATTGGGGCCAGCAGGGGGGGTGCCACCACCACCACCAGCACCACCAGCAGCAGCAGCAGCTGCTACACCTGTGGCAGTGAAGGCGGAGGCAGTAGCAGCAGCAGCAGTAGCAGGGGGTCCGGATGAAGCTCGTATACGTCAGGAAGAGGCAGATGCAGTAGCAGCACTGCTGGACTTTGGCAGTGAGGAGCTCACAGCACCTCCACCTGCTGCTGCTGCTGGGGGTGGGGATCCCTTAGCTGGGGGTTTTGGGGTCTTGAACCCTGGGTCTGGAGGAGGGCTTACGGTCATCCCGCCTGGGGTGCACAATGCGGTAGCAGGGCTTGGGGTTTTATCCCCTGGGGTGCATGGTTTAGGGCCTTTGGGGGAGTCACAGGGGGGGTTACTCTTGGATGCTCCCCTGCATCAGGAGCCAGAGTATCTGGTGAAGTGGACTAATAAGGCGCACATTCATAACGAGTGGGTGCGGGAGGGAGTGTTGATGGGCATGGCTAGGAGGAAGTTGTTGAACTTCAAGAAGCGTCATGGGGATGCACCTTGTAACTTTCAGGAGGAGCAGTGGACGGTGCCTGAGAGGTGTGTGGCCAGGAGGCCGGCACCTAGTGCACCTGGCTGGCAGGTAAGGGGGGGGGGATGGGGATGGGGACTGTTTATGGGATAAATTGGAACTGAAGAAGTTGTGGCTCCAAAGGATGTAAGAGGATTTGCGAGGTCAGCGTGGCTGCCACTTGTGCCACTAGAAGTAGGTGAAATAGGAGTGAGTAGAGGAGTGCCGCAGCCGAAAAGCACAAGAAAAGATGCTGGGGTAGAAAGTCCTTGTGATTTGGGAAGCTAGCGGCTTATGTTTGAATTCAGTCTGTAGAGGAAAGCATTACGACTTAGAGAACCAGTAGCAGGTGGTCGCCAAGTGGACCAATACAATTACACCTGATGATCTACAAAAAGAGCAGCTTGCAGTTGTTGTCAGCAGTGGTGTTCTTTCATTTGTTAAGTTCTTTTCTGTGGATAGTCATCTGCTGCCTCTTCTACAGCATCAATACCACACCAGCAGTAGATTTGCCTATTGCCAGCTTCCTTCTACAAGCACGGTCTGATTCTCTTGCGTTTAAAGTCCCCATTGCTGCTGTGTGTCATGTGTGCCTCAGGTTCTTGTGAAGTGGCGTGGTCAGGGTTATGACTGCTGCACCTGGGAGCCTGAGCACAGCCCCTGCCTCATGCAGCCAGAGCAGGTGCAGCTCAACCTGGACCTGTGGAACAGACAACGCAAGGCACAGGTGGGGGAAAGGTTTAGGAGTTTAGGGTTTTAGGGTTTAGGGAGGCTGTAGGCAACCTTAAACCCCAGACAACGCAAGGCACAGGTGAGGGAAAGGTGCTAGGTGTTAGGGGTTAAGGGTGTTAGGGTTTAGGGAGCCTGTAGGGAAGCCTAAACCTTAGACAACACAATGCACAGGTGTGGGGGAGCTGGATGGGGAGTGACTGGGAACTGGAGCAGGGGTGGGAAGCTTCTGAAGGGTGTTTGCTTGTGGGGCATGGGCTTTGTGGAACCCTAGTGGTTTAGGAGAGCGGCTTAGGAGCTTGAACTGCTCTGGTGTGCATGCTGTGCTCTTGTAAATCTGTAGCCACCTGGGTGTTGCTGAAACAAGGACGACAGCCAGGGGGCTTTTGCTGCTGCTCTAAGCCCTACATAAGGCACAATAGCACTTTTTATAGACCAGCATAAGTGCCTGGCCATAATCTCATCCATATGCAACTGGAGGTCAACTACAAAGATGGTATGATTGATATGGGGGCTGTGAGTCGATATGATAATGTCTCTTGCTTCAAGTTCTTAGGTTAAAACAAAGAGTGACATCACATCTGCAGGAATCAAACTTTGCTCAGCCCAGTTGGCCTCCGTTCTATATACTACAGGAATGAGAAATATTCATGTCTGCCATGTCTGCAGGCCCGGGCTTCAGAGCAGGCCGCTCAGTTGGAGTCAGCAGTGCGTCATGAGGCCAGCAGCCAAGGGGTGCAGCCTCTGGCAGAACACCCGCCATGGCTAAGGGGAACTGCACTGCACCCACACCAACTGGCTGCTCTTAATTGGCTGCGGGCCTCATGGGCTGCCGGCCGCCCTGCAGTTATTGCGGACGAGATCGGCCTGGGCAAGACAGCAAGTGTGATTGCATTCCTCGCTTCTGTCGTGGAGGAGTTCAAAGCGACAGCGCCGATCCTGGTGGTGGTGCCGCTGTCCATGCTGTCGTTTTGGGAGGGGGAGTTAGCGTTCTGGGCCGCGCCGGATCTGAATGCGGTTACATACAGTGGGTCTGTGGCGGCCCGGAATTGCATCCATGATCATGAGCTGTGGCTGCAGCCGAGCAGTATGGATGGGAAGGTGGGGTACAGCGGGAAGTGTCACTTGGGTGGGCGGGTGCCGAAACCGGACCTTGTGATCACGACATATGAGGTGCTGTGTAGTGATGTGCATATGCTCAAGGCGCTGCAGTGGGCAGCTGTGGTGGTGGACCAGAGGCAGAGGAGCAGGAGTGCGGCAGGGAAAGCGCAGGTGAGGGGGGGGGGGGGTATGTCAACTCCGTCACCCTGGCTGTTTGGTTTTGTATGGGTAGTGTTTGTCATGGAGGACTGCGTGCCATGCTGTGGTCAGGGCTCTGTGTAGATGGGAAGAAGGGATGAAAGTGTGAAGCTATTCCATTTCAGGATCTGCCATAACAAAAAGTGCCATAAGCCCAGCACCACAAGCTGTCACAAAAACAGCGAGGCAGAACAAGGTCTGGAGCTAAGAAGACCCTCTTGTGGGGAAAATAACCAAAGGCTAGCAGGAGCCTCTTTTTTGCAGCCCTGGTCATATCAGCCACCAAAGCGATAGAAGTGGTGATTTGCATACTGCATTTTTTGCAAATGGTCCCAGATGTTACCTATTGTACCTGCTAGTCGTACATTTAAGAGTCCCTTGTCCTCCAGGTAAAGCTTTGGGCGAAGCTGTCTATGAGAACAGTAACGAACTACAATGTCTTAAGCGACGCAATTCGCCCCTCGGGTCGATAATCGCCCCTCGGGCCGATGTGAAACCCCTTTCTCTGTGATGTTACTTCCTCTCCGCAGGTTGGCCTCAAGCAAGTGACCACCGTCTACGGCATGATGTTGGGTGCCTCTGGTCTGCGCTCCAGCCCTGCCAAACCCTAAACCTTTAACCCTAAACCCTGATGTGGATTCCTCTTCGCAGGCTGCCCTCCAGGAGTTGAGCACCAGCTACCGCATGGTCCTGGGTGCCTCTGGTCTGCGCTCCAGCCCTGAGGAGTTGTTCCACCTGCTGGCTACACTGGAACCAGACAGGTACCAGGACATGGCGGATGCCTTGCCTGCAGGAATAGAGGACACACAGGTGGGGGGCAGGGGAGGAGGGAGGGGCGGGGGGTCATACATGTCTTATGGGTGGCATGGGAGGTTCATGTTGCGGACACACTGTTTTCTAGGATGGGGTTGGCCTGTGTAAGGGTAATGGGTGGACGGGTTCAAAGATCCGAAGTGTAAAGGCTTGGCTTATGAGGAGAGCTGGAGAAGAAGGGGGGGATCAAAAGGTACTTCTTTGGCATGGGAATCCAGATTCTCAATGTGTGAGGAGTTCTGGCTTTTAGTGGTCATGGCTGTTTTGCTTCAGAGTTATTTCTAGCTTAAACTCTGTCATCACAGGTATTGCAGTGTCATTGCACTCCTCTGGTTGTTTCATGCCATTTTTAGAATGCAAGCCATTCTTCGCACCACATCACATTTTCTTAACATCTCGCTTCCCCTGTTAGAGGATAGCGCTTCTATGCATTCAACTCACAGTGTAGTTTGTAAGGGTAATCAACCTATTGAAGGTGCAGGCTATAGGCAGCAAGGAGCTAGGGAAGTGTCCCTTCTGCAGTAGGACCCTGCTGAGGTGGCCCTTTATCTGTCATCCTCCTCCTCCTCCTCACAGGCCCAGGCAGCCCACCTAGCCAGCCTTGTAGAGCCCCTGATGCTGCGGCGGCTGGGTAGGGATGTGCGCCCTCCTGGCCCAGCAGCAGCATCAGGTGGTGGTGGTGGTGGTGGTCGTGGTGTGCTGGAGGTGCAGCTGCCTGTGGACATGAGCGCTGAGCAGGTGGATTGCTACAAGACCTTGCTGGCGAGATGCTATGAGACACTGGCAGACCCTAAACCATCACGGTGAGTAAGGGAGCAGGGAGGAGGGGGAGGAGGGGTAACAGAGAGGGAGCAAGGAGGTTGGCTGGGAGGTTTTTATGTCAGCGGGTTGTGGGAGCGATGCATGTGGTTTTGGTATAGAGCAATGTGCAGGCAGTTCAGAGGTTGGGCACTGGACGAGGGTTGCTGTTAGGTCAGGCTGAAGCCCAATTTGAAGTGCTTTCTGAAAATCATTTGTATTCCAAGTCAAGGGGTAGACATGGGAAGCTTAGGCCATTGGGATGCAGGCAGTGTTGGGCAACATGTCCTGCCGGTAAATCGTGCTAGTAAGAAGGTGGGTTGAATGTGGTTATGGGAAGTTGTTAACAGGGTGAAGAGAGGATATGCCGTGCTGCCCGAGGATGCAAAAGTCAACTGGGAAGGGCCATTCTTGTTGAAGCACCCCCTGGTTCAAGCCTCCTGCCTGGACCATTGCCCTCTGCCCCTCCCCGTCCCCTCCCCTGCATATCCATTCATCACTCCATGTCTTCACCAGGCAGGGGGTTTGACTAGGGTTTAAGTGCGGCCCAGTGACCTTAGTGTTATGAGAGCTGAGGGCAGCAGGCTTGAGAGTAGATAGTGGTAATGCTTTGGTTAGTGTGCTGCGCGCCATCTAGCCGCTGTGTGGCTGTCATTTTTGTCAAAGTCCAGATGGTGACTGTGCTTTTAAGCTTGTAGTCATATGTTTGCTGTGGGATCTTTCTGCTTTGCTTGTGTTCTGTCCATTCCATTTCAAGGATGCTCTCTTGTGTATGAGATACAAATCAGAAACAACAACTATGAAATCCTGTGCAAATGTTTTGCTACTTTCAAGGCGGTATGTTTTGAGGATAGCACCCAGTGAAGTGGAAGAAGATGAGTCTAATGCAGTTTTTCCTCCATAAGGAAGTGCAGCAACTACATTAATTTGCATCACCCTTGTTGAAATGAAGTTATCAAGAGCTATTTCCTAAATGTTTTTGTGCCGCATTGCCTTGTGCCCTTGCTGCTGTTGGCAGTCATGCTGGTGCTCGTGGTGCTGGCCTGCGCGGGATCTGCCATGAGCTCAAGAAGGTCGCTCACCACCCTTACCTAGTGCCAGACTTTGAGCCAGACAGAGACACCACAACCACCAACGGCAGTGGTAGTGCTCCTGGCGGCCACACCAGCCACCTCAACCACCCTAACTTCAGCAGCAGTGGCAATTCTACAGTTGCTGCTGCTGCTATAGGTGGTGTGTCTGGTCCTCTGAGTGCTGGTGAGCAGCAGCGTGTGTCAGAGGCTGCTGCTCAGCTGTCTGCTCTGGTGTCAGCTAGTGGTAAGCTGCAGCTGCTGGACCGCCTGCTGGTGAGACTGCATGGACAGAACCAGAGGGTGCTGGTGCTCAGCCACTCAGCTAAGGCAAGTACGGGGGGTTGGGGTGTGGTGCAAGGCTGTTGGTTATGGGTGCAGTAGAATCAAGTATACAATGCACAGCATGTTTTACTGCATGGTTTGCACTGTTTCTGGGGTTAGGAGGGTGTTTTGTTGGTGCCTGCTGCTGAACATGTCATGTGAGATGTGAGGGCTACACAAGCTTAACAAGTATTGTGATGCCTGCAACTGCGCCTATGGGCACGTAGGGCTTCAAACCCTCTTAAACAAGTGGCTGTGCTTTTAGTGTGGCTGGATATAAGACTCTTCCCGTTGCATTCCGCTTACTCTGATCCCCAGTCAGCAGCAAACACTGTCGGTACTCCTACCTTAAATGTTTGTTATGTTATGTTACTCCTTTTTGTCCAAGTATTTGCTTGTAAGATTTGGGGCCTGTGGCATTTTTTGCTATGACGTATCATGGTGTATCATGATATCTAGTATGTGCTCATAAAAGAAAAGTGTTGACTGTATTCTGCAGGTGCTGGAGGTGTTGTCAGACTATGCCCGCCTCAAATTTGGCCGCCATGCATACGAGCTGATTGATGGCTCCACCCCTGCTGCTGAGCGCTATGCGGCAGTGCAGCGCTTCAAGCAAGGGGAACACCTGCCTGTGCTAATACCTACCCAAGCTTCAGACCAGTCACCAGCAGCAGCAGGAGGGTTCGGAGACGAAGCAGCAGCTGCAGCAGGGCCTGGGGAGGTACCTTCTGCAGGAGTACAGGAAGGGTCTGCTGCTGCAGCTGGTGGTGGTGAAGAGGGTGGTAAAGAGCAGCAGCAGCAGCCAGGGCAGGTAGAGGCAACTGGTCCTGCTACAGAGGCAGTTGCAGCAGCTGCTGGTCCGACAGCAGCAGCAGTAGCAGCTGGAGGAGAGGTGGATGGCGCTGCTGCCATGGATGTAGATGGTGCTGCTGGTACAAGTGCTGAAGAGCCAAATCCGGCAAATCCACCTCCAGCAGCACCTGAAACTACAGCAGCAGCAGCAGCAGGGGGGGACGGGGCAGTGGCAGATACAGCTGGTGGTGCACGTGTACTGCTGGGTACGGAGGACCTGGTGGGTGTTGTACCGCCTTTCCTCTTCCTTCTCAGCACACGCTCCATTGGCTTGGGTACCGACCTGCCTAATGTAGATGTGGTGGTGCTGTATGACAGTGACTGGCACCCACGCCTGGATGTGCAGGCTCTGTCTCGCGCTCATGCCATTGGTACTGCTGGGAGGCAGCTGCTGCTGTTGAGGCTGTATAGTAGGGGCTGTGTGGAGGAAAAGATGCTGCAGCTGGCTGAGAGGAAACGACCCCTGGATGCCGTGTTGAAGCCTGGGCCTGCTAGGAGCAGTTTGAGTGGGGCACGACTGCTGGAGGAAGTCATACGGTGGGGGACACAGCAGCTGTTTAGAGGAGAAGGGGAGGGGGGAGAGGGGAGGGGGAGGGTGGCAGGCGATGAGGAGATGATGGATGGGAGTGCAGCTGATGGGAATGGGGGGGTGGGGGGTGGGGAGAAGGAGGGGGAGAAAGAGGGAGAGAGGAGGGGGTCGGAGGAGCCAGCTTGCAATGGGAAGGGTGGGCAGGTGGTGTATACAGATGAGTTGCTTGATACGCTCCTGGAGAAGGCAGCAGCAATGGCAACTGCTGCTTCAGGAGTACCAGCAGCAGCAGCTGAGGGTGGAACTGCTGGGGCAGAAGGTGGTGAAGGAGCAAGTGGAGGAGAAGCAGAAGCAGCAGAAGCAGCAGGTGGCACTGCCAATGGTCATGTAGCTAGCAGCAGTAGCAGCTTAGGTCCTGGGTTGGAAGTTGTGACAGTGAAGGAGTGGTCCAGATGCGATCAGGGCTCTGATGATGATGCTTCGGCTGCTGGGGAGGGAGAGGAGGAGGAAGAGGAGGGGGACAAGTCGGCTGAAGCTGCTGGGGACTTGGAGGGGGCAGCAGGAGGAGAGGAGGAGGGGCAGGAGCCGCTGAGTAGGACGGATAGTGCTGCTAACACTGCATTGTACTGGGAGAACCTGCTGCGGCCCAGGTGGGAGCAGCTGCAGAAGGAGGATGAGGAGCATCTGGAAGAGCGGGGGGGAGGAGCGGGGGGTCATTCTAGGGCAAATGATCTCATGGATTTGGATAGAGATGTGGAGGGGGATGATGGGGGGTGGGGAGAGGGGGATAGTGAGGAGGGAGATGATGATGATGGCATGATGGGACATGGGCATAGCCATGGGTTAGGGCTGGGGAGTGCTGAGCTGCTGCATCAGTTTAGCAGTAGGGTGTCTGGGAACTTCAATGTGGTGGTACCAGAGGGATTGATGGGGGAGGGAGGGGAGCTGGGCAGTGCAAGAGGGGCGAGAGGGAGGGGGAGTCGGACCTTGCGGGGAGGGAGGGGGGGTGCTGGGAATGCAGTCGGCGCTGGGCCTCTTGGTCGCGGCAATCGCAATGCCAGACGGCGAAGGACTGATGAAGATATTGGGGGTCATCTGGGGGGAGTACTGATGGGGGGCGGCATGGGGGGTCTGGGCGGGGGGGGGTTGACCAGCATGCCGAGCTTAGGCGGGAGCTTGGACGGGGACCGGCCGTCAAAGCGGCGGCGGCGGGGCGGTGGGATTGGTGGCGGTCCTGGTGGTGGTGGTGGTCCTAATGGTCTAGATCAAGACCCTGAGCTGGGTCGTCATCTGGAGCAGGTTCTGCGGGAGTATGCTCGGCAAGAGGGTGTGAAGGCGCTGATGGCAGACCCCACAGCACCAGAGCATGCTATTAGTCAGCGGGCATTCAGTCGTATTGAGGCCATTGCTGCTGAGCTGGGGTGCAGCCCGGAGCTGGTGCCCATGGCGTGTCAGGCGGCAGAGATACTGCTGATGATGAGACAGGTGAGGGGGAAGGGGGGGGGGGCATGGGGCACTTTGTGTGGGAAGGCAAGGGGGTGGAAGCTTGGATGTATTAGGGGCAATGGGCTGGAGGTTGTACAGGTAACCAAAGCAGGGGGGAGTGCGGATGAGAATAGCAGGGCCTGTCATGCAGTGCTGAAAACGAGGAAAGCAGGGTGCAGCGAATATAGAAATGGTCTGCTTGGAGGTGCTTTGCAGTGCTGCAAGTGAGCCTGCAGTTCTGAAAGTAATTCTGCAATGTTTGGTGACTGCTTGCAAGATGTCGTCACACGATGGTGCACTGAAGACATCCTTACGGACACAGGATACCTTTTGTCATTGGTCAATAACTGGTGGATACCAATGGGAATGGGTTGGTATGATTCTCTTTTGGTGTTAGCCTACTTGTTCCCCGTGCAGTGGCAACAGCAGCATGCCTGGCAAAGTCATATGTAACCCTCTAGTGGCATCTGTATCATGACTAAGCACCTCAAACACCCCCATTGATGAAGGCCTTCTTGGAGATTCCCCTTGGTTAAATGCTCAGAATGATGGTTATGCCATGCCTTGATTTTCTGCACTGCTGTTTGCCGCCCCCGCCGTCGTCGTTTTTGAACCTGATTTTTTTGTCCCTATTCACCTCACACACTTTATCCTTTCCTGCTTTTGTCCTGCCAGGATGAAGAGCTGCCCAGTGACTTCCAGGACTACACCCTAGTGACAGTGGTAGCTGTAGCAGCGCACCTCATGCAACAGCCCCTAGGGGAGGGTGCGGGTCTGGAGCTGCTGGCGGCTAAGTATGGTCACGACCTGAAGAGCCTGGACCAGGTGTTCTGGCATGTGCTCACAAAGCTGGCTTACTACAGGGAGCTCACTTTGCGGGTGGAGCAGCTGGCCAGCAAGGGTTTAGTGGACCCTGTTCTGCTGAGGGTGGGGCCACATGGGTTGGATGTGGAGGAGGGGGCGGGGGGAGGCAGGGGGGGGAGTGGAGGAGGGGCAAGGGAGGGGGCAGCAGGGGAGAAGAAGGGTGGTGGTGGTGGTGGGAGAGATGCGGGGAGGGAGGAGGGGAGTGGTGGTGGTGGTGGTGGACAGTTTGGTGGTGGTAGTGGAGGTCGTGCTGGTGGTGGTGGTGGTGGTACTGCTGCTGCTGGTGCTGCTGGTGGTGTGGGAGAGGTGGACAGCTTCTCACAGAAGTTGGCAGCAATACTTAATGCGGATTTAACACAGGTGGGTGGGGAAGGGGACGTAGGGAGGTCCTTTCATTTAAAAGCAGGTTCCCTGGTGGATTTTGGCCAGGGTTTCCATTATTGCTCTCATGTAGTTGGTACAGTTGTGAGTTAAGCAGTACTGGCTGCTTTTTAAGGCCATACCGTGGTGGCATGATTACCACTTGCCTGAGGTAGCTTGGGTTAGAATTGCATTATGGAATTGATATGCACTTGAGGAGGTGCATTGCTTCTAAGTCAAGTAGTGCAGCCAGCATTGTTTTGCAATCTAAGCTTGTTTGCGTCAGCTCGGGGTCTTAAGATTCCAGAAGGACCAGTCAAGGCTTTTGGCAGAGATGCGAGCCATCCTGCTGATTTCATGACTAGTGGCATATGGCCTGACTGCCATTAGTCTGCTGGGTGCTTTACTGACCAGCAAACTGTTGTTGTGTTTTCTCCTGCTGGTCCAGGCTGCTCTTGCTCAGGGTTCATTAGACAGCATCCCCCTGGGCCCCCTGGCCACACTCATGCCACTGCTGCAGATGGCGGGAGTACTCAATGAGCCTGCCATTAAATCAGCTCTTAAACAGGTAAGTGGAGAGGGCTAGGGGTGACTGGGTTATGGCTTATGCTTAAGATGCTTAAGATGCTTAAGAGTTCATCCAACAGTACCAGAGAGGCCGCTAGCTCATCTCTTGCGCCCGTCGCCGCTATCCGCTACACAGCAGCCTCGCAATAACTTTGCTTTGCATTCCTGCAGGCAGCAAACTCTTGAAAGCTAATTACAGAGGGGGTGGCTTGTTTATGGAGGAGGTGTAGGCATGGTGTTTGAAACCCAAGTGCTGTTGGATGGGTTAAAGCAGTGCTTTGATTGATAGGTCGCAGCAGAGTTAGGCCTCGACAGTGATGCAACATTTGGCAAGGCAGTTGCCTGTAGGAAGGATGTATGTTAACCAACAGCAGTGTGAGGCACCTGACCATGGCACCGTGCACTGGTTTTCTCTTATCCTCCCAGCTTCCCTTGGGGATCATCTCAGGCACTGATATTCCACCCTTTGCTGGTAATTTCCTTTGGAAAGTGGTTGGGCATGGATCATATAGACTAGGAGTTCATATAGACTCGGGGATCCGATGGGCAGTCGTCTAATGACGTTGCAACTTTGTATGGCAGCAACTAATATATCAAGTATTTCGCACTGCCCTCTTGTGCTCCCAGCTTGCTTTCTATGCAGCACTAATGCCCCCCTCTGTCTGCCATGTTTCTTTCCCCCAGGTTCGTGAGAGTCAGGAAGTCGTGGTGATTTTCCGATAAACCCCTAGTCCCTAAGGTCCCTTTAAATCCCTAAACTATGCCCCCCTCTGTCTGCCACGTTCCCTTCCCCCCAGGTTCGTGAGAGCCAGGAAGCCATGGTTGTGTTGGACCGCACCCACACCCTCAAGGTGCAGCAGATACAGAAGGAGTACCAGGAGTTCATGGAGCGCATACGCAACAAAGCACAAGGCGCTATAGACACCGCCAACCGCGAGTACCAGGGCCGTAAGACCATCTACACTGCACGTATCAACGTAATGGTGGAGTACCTCAACCATGCCATTCCACTGCAGCAGCTGCAGCAGGCCATACAGCAGAGGGGAGGGGCGGGACCACCGGGTCCCGGGACACCACCAGTAGGACCCATAGCAGCAGCAGCAGCAGGCCTGGCGCCTCCTGCGGGGCTAGGGGGGCTGGGGGGTGTGGGGTTAGATGCTGGACTGGGGTTGGCAGGAACTGGGGCGGCGGCGGGGGCTGGGGATGCGGCTGGGGTTGGGGTGGGGGTTGTGCCGATGTTGATGCCGGGGGGAGGGTTTGGGGGGCTGCAGCCGCCTGCAGCACCACAACAGCAGCAGCAGCAGGGTCAGTTGTTTGGTAGGCCGAGAGGGAGTGCTGATGGTGGGCCTGTTCCTGCTGGTGGTGGTGGTGGTAATGGTGATGGAGGTGGAGGCGGGGCTAAGGAGGGAGGGCCTGCTGCAGTGGGCTCTTTGCCGCCAGTGTCAAGTGCTTTGGGTGGTGGGTTGACGCTCATGGGTGGAGATGCTTTGACAGGAACAGCAGCAGGAGGAGCAGCACAGGCCGTGGCGTTTAGTGCAGGAGCTGCGGTGAGTCCTGGGAAAGGAGGAGGTGGGCTTGGGGGAGTGTGAAAGGTATGATGGAATGAGTTACCATAGTGCGTGTGTCTTTCTGTACACTTGGGACATTGAACTGCCGTCATTTGATAAAGGCAAAAGGGCAACAACATTGCACCACAAGCGATTACTGTGAGAGAAGTGGATGCGGATATGGATGGCATGCCTGTGTATGGGTATGGGCAAGGAGAGCTCTGTTTCGTGGGCAGATCTCTTTGGTCACGAGGTTGCATGACTAGACTATTGGAAGCTGGCAAGGCTTCTTGTGCCCTGTTGTGTATGCTGCTGCAGCACCAACTGCTGCTACTCTTGCAATTGTTCAGGAAGTGCCTGCACCTCAATTTACTAGCCATTCAGGTCTTACCATGCTTTAAGTCTACAAACCTAGTATGTTTCTCTCCCTTGCCTCCATACACGATCATGGTTGGGCAATCATGCACGCTAACGCCTTGCGGCAGTCCCGTGTGTCTTCTTCCTGGTGCCTTGTGTGCAACCACGCCTTGATCATTTGTTTTTTTTGTTTCCTCCTGAGTGTCTGTTTGGTTCCTCCCCTCAGGAGATCCTCCAAGCCCTGGCACTTGGCAAGATATCAGTAGACAGTGTACCTGAGCAGTACAAGGGCCAGCTGGTGCATCTGCTGCAAAGAACAAACCAAGGACCAACACCAGGAGCAGCAGCTGGTGGTGGCGGGGGCCAGGACACACCAACAGCAGCAGCAGCTCAACAAGCAGCAGCTCTGTTTTCAGGGAACTTAGCAGCAGCTGCTGGGGGCTATCCTGCCCCTGCTGCTGCTGGTGGTATGGGCCAGCCGGGGCTCAGATTGCCCCCAGTGTCAGCAGCCGCAGCAGCAGGAGGAGGAGGGCAGGTGATCAGACCGCCTGGGTTGACACCACCAGCAGCGCAGCAACAGCAGCAGCAGCAGCAGCAAACAATGTCAGGCGTAGCAGGAGGTCCAGCGGGACCTTTGTCAACATCTGCACCACCACCAGCAGCAGCAGTGCCAGCAACATCAGCTGCACTTCCTGCCGGGACAATGAAAGGACCACATGCGGGAAATACTAAACCTTCACCTGTGGCAAATGCTCCTCTAGGGGCAAATAAGCCTAAACACCCAGGGCAAGGGCAAGGGGGTGCCAAAGTGCCGATTGGTATGTCACTCGGCAACGGAGCACCCGGGGGACCAGGTGGAGGTGGTATGGCAGCTGGTGTGCCCATAGGAACAGCAGCAGGGATTCCAGCAGCAGTTCAAGGGACACCAGCAGCTGCTGCATTAGCTGCTGGTTCATTGAAGGGGCAGTTGTTTCCAGGAGGAGGTGGTGCCGCAGTGCAGTTTGCAGGGGGGATGCAGCAAGGGGTGTACAGCATGCCAGCGGTACAAGCGTACTGCCAAAGCATACAGCAACAGCAGCAGCAACAACAACAGCAGCAGCAGCAGGCGGCAGCTGCAGCGGCAGCAGCTGCTATGTTAGGTCGTCCCAGGCCTCCAGGCAGTACTGGTGCAGCAGCTGTTAACCACCACCAACAACAGCAGCAACAACAGCAGCAGCAACAGCAGCAGCAACAACAGCAGCATGCACACTTGCAAGCAGGAGGTGGGCTTGGAGGGTCTCATGCCTTAGGGCTGGGTCTGCACATGGGCGTGTCTGCAGCTCCTAGTGGGGCACATGAGCTGTTCTCTGGGGCTGAGACTGGTGGCATTGCAGTACCTATTAACAAGGGCGGGTTAGCAATGGGTGAACCCCTGGGGTCCTGGCCACCTGGTGCACAGCAGATGCTGGTGGTGGGGGGAACAGCAGCAGCAGGAGGAGGGGCAGGGACAACGCCTCCTGTGTTATCTGGTGTACCAGTAGCGACACTGCCAATCAGTATGGCTCAAGCAGCTGTGGCGGGTGGGAGTGTTACACCTACTGCTGCACAAGCTGCTGCTGCTGGTGGTGGTGGTGGTGGTGATGCTGGTATGCAGAGTAGTGTGGGAGTTGAATCAGGTGAGCATGCTGGTGCAGGGGGAGCAGCTGAAGAGCAGCACCAACACCTAGAAGGGGCAGGAGCAGCAGGCCCTGTTGCTTCTGCTGGTCTTGGAATGCAAACTTCAGCAGCAGGTGGAGGTGGTAGTTCTTATGTTGGGATGATGATGGAGATTGATGGGGCAATGCATGCTGCTGCTGCTGGTGGTGGTGGCGGTGGTGGTCTTCCAGTGGGTGCTGATCGTGCCATAGTCAGTGCTGATTTATTGCAGCTTATGGCAGCAGGAACTGGAGGAGGAGGGGGAGCAGGGATAAGGGGACCAATGGCACTAGTGACTACAGCGGCACCAATAGCAACTGGAGGAGCTGATCAGCAGCAGCAGAGGATGGGTGGTGGTGGGCATCATCTGGTGGCATATAGTGGGGGCTTGCCAGCTAATGCTGTCCCTCCTGCTATAGGTATGCCTGCGGGTGTACCTGCTGCTGCAGCTCCTGCCGGCAGCATGGCACTACAAGGTGAGGCACCCGGGTTACACCAGGCAGTACACCTGCATGCAGTGCAGTTAGCGGCAGCAGTACAAGGTGGTGGTGGTGGGGATGGCGGTATGGCAGCTTTTGCTGGTATGGGCGGGATGGCGGGTCCTGCTCCTGGCAGTATGCCCCCACCGAGCGCCATGCATTGGCAGCAGCAGATGGCAGCAGCTATGGTAGCAGGGAGGCAGGGGACGCCCGAGCAGCAGCAAATGGCTGCAGCAGCGGCAGCAGCTGCAGCAGGTATGCCGTCCATGACTGAGCACCTGGCTCCAGCCCGGGTGAACAGCTTGAACGCATGGTTGCCACCCGGTGCTGCTGGTATGGGTCTGGGGGGTGTAGGGGTAAAGCCAGGGCAGATGTTTGGTGGTCAAGGGGTGCCACCAGGGATGATGAGTATAGCGGGGTTACAGGGGGGTGGGGTGGCGGGTATGAGGGGAGGGAGCCCGGGTCCTCGTGGGCAGCGGGCGATGTCACCTGGGAGTGAGCAGGGGGTGGGGAGGAGGCCAGGGAGTGGGACACCTCAATAAGAATTGAACAGGAATGCAGTGGAGGGGTTAACCGGTATATATAGAAAGGGGTGTGATGAACTGTTTAGTTGTGGCACTGTGGTTGTGGGTTGAGTAAGCCTCTGGGCTGCTCAGTTGGTGTGGGCTATACACGTCATGATTGCATGCTGTTGATGTTGTGGATTAAGTATGACTCTGTCAACCCCATGATGGGCGCTGGAGGTCTGGTGCTCGTAAATATATAGCCTGAGTCTATGTTTCAACTTGGAAAGCTCAACAGAGATGGCTGTTCTCAGGCCTATGTGCTTGCTGTTATGTTACCCATACTCTGACTGGCATGTGTCTGGTGACCCTCATCAACAGGGCATATGGTGTGCTGCACCTCCTTGTCCTACTGGCAGGAGCTGCAGTGCTGTAAAGGAGGTCTCTGGTTTGTGCGTTGTGCATACATGGACGTTGTTTGTGATTGTCTTCACAAGTACAAGTCTTCACAAGCACAAGTCTTCACAAGTACCTGAGCTTTGACACCCACACACACTTACTCGCTGTACTTTAGCAAAAGCAGTGCAAGCACTGTGACGGATGGGTGGCGTTGTACTGCTAGTGACAGTAGTGACCCCTGTGACTTGCCTGGCTTTTGGGCCTGACCGTTTGACCTATCATATGTAATTAGCTGACTGTCTGACTGGACAAGGTGGCCTTGTTCACCATTATCGTGGTGTGTAACGCATGATATCCCTGCGCCAATGGGTGACTTTGTATCTCCGTAAAGGGGTCAAGGTGTGGTATGTAGAGGGGTTACATGTGTTTACTTCAGATCTGTCTTGTCTGCCCAAATATTTGGATCGGTGGCTTGAATTTATGTTGCTGTCCAGTGGGAAGAAACTGCGGCCTCCTGGCTTCAGGACCCGGTTGTAGTGCCTGTGGTGACTCAACGGTAAGTTACTTCGGTGTGTTTGGTCGTTTCGACCTAGCTGCCTTAATGGTGCAGCGACACCTTGAAGTTTTCTTCTCTTCTGTATTTGCATTGCGGGTGTGCTGGCAGAATGGCTGCTCTACCGGTGGGACTGCTGGTTTGCTTGCGGTTCGGCCAATGCTCTGTTGACGACACAACTACTCGCAAAGTGGCGTACACTTCAGCACGACGTAGAACACTTCGCAAGGACAGAAGGCCGCATTGAGGGCGGACGGTGACCGCCCCTTCAACCCGAGTTCGCGGATTAACTTTTGTCGCCAAACGGCGATGCGGGCCAACCGCAGCCCGGATGGCCACCGCATTAGCCTTGCACACAGTCGGTACTTACTATTTTACACTTACTTCATAGCATTGCTTTGCAATGTTGTGCATGGTGATCTGCGTGGCCCCTGTTCCTGTAAGGGCCGCATCCTCATTCACAGGGCCAGTCGGCTCACTCACTGTCAGTGCAGAGGTACCCGATCGTGCCAGCATTTAAGGATGAAATATATATTGTTGAAAATGCAGGGAAGAGTGCAGACAACGTCAAGCAGCCATTCTGTCCGTTTAGTACCGCTGACAACAAAGTATGTTGTGACTGATGTCCTGCATCGGATCCGCAAGTCACATCCGATCCAGACACGCACAATTTAATTATTTGCAGAAAGACTCGCTCCAGATCGGAGAGAGAGCTACACAGAGAACCGACCGGGGGAGCCACTCCATATTGAAGTACCGCACTACTTGTAGGAAAGGCTTCACTCGGGCGATGCCTGAAGCAGTCACATTCTTGGACCATTACTTAGCACATTGAAAGCCACCATTCGCGATTTAACACTGAGCCTACCCATCAGACATCACATAACAAACATAGCCGATATCCATGAGATTATTGACTCATGCATCGAACTTCCGGTCGGAGATCGCAAGATGCTTTGAACATACTTGATGACAGAGTAGATGAGCAACAGAAGTAAATAGTAACGAAGCAGTGCCCAATTGTCCATAAACCCAAAATGGGAGGCTTCTATATAAAATGGCATACATGATACAGCACTTCAAACTGAACCGCCAAACAGTGCAAGGAACCAAAATAGTCACGTCAACCTCACACTACAGCGTTGCCTCGACAAGATAGAGAGTGACAATGGAAGCCCACTCACACAGTGACCATTTACAGCCAATGGGCTCGTCATGTGCAAGGATTCAATTGCACCATCCTTAGATGTCTTGCAAGTAGACGTGCACTACACAGCGCCAGACAGTGACCACTACGTATGGGGATGCACTTGCAATCGTTGCAAGCACCGACTGCCACCAAAGCTAGCCTGCATGTGGGTTAATCTGCACTCATGCTTATTGTCAGTGACCAATGACTTTACGCGTTCACAGGAAGGTTGGTCCAAAACCAGCAGCGGACATGGCCATCCAATACCCTGCAACAATTGCAAGCCATGAGATATGTTTTCATACAGAGGGCAGAGTGTGTTCTCTGCACCTGCACTCATGATGCCATCCATCCCCAACACAAAACGGATGGGTAGTATGGCTGCACACTGCACAACAAACAGAGTGATTTATCTAGATGTGTACCACACTCCCATCAAGACTATGACCCAGACTACTAATGCACCATAGCTGCCCCAGCCTCTTCTGCCTGTGGCAAGTGAGCGACCTGCCTGCCCCACTTGCCCATATTTGGCAGCGTTAATTGAAAGCAGTATCTAATGTCTCACAGCACAGTGCACCTTCAGCTTCTGCTACTTTTGGTGCTTGGGGCCAGAGGCAATGCTCTGGTTTACCAACGACTTGTAGTACTGCTCTTGAGCTTTACAGAAGTTGAAAGTCAGTGGAGCAGACGAACCAATACAAGGTCCAGATGAAGCAGGCCTTCCAAGCTCAGAGACATCCTGCCTATAGGGACATACAGTTCCCAAATAAACGTGCAGCTCAGTCAATGAGAATTTGCCCTTTCCCTCGTCCAGCTCGAATCGTTGATGCTGCCAAGAGCACGTAACACCTCACACATACGCCTTGCTCGAGGGTTCCCTAAACACTGACAGAGCTCCTCCTCCACGAGCTGGCGGCCTGCTAATGCTCGCTATACAGATATTGTGAAGTGGACATAATGCCATATGCAGTCATCAGCCAGCTCTATTCCAGCAGCAACTGCAGGCTCAGCAACTGTGGGCGGTGCTGTCCATCCATTGACTGCTGCAGCAACTACGTAGCACTGCATGCTCCTTGTTGCTCTAGTGTTTCCAATACCACGAAAACATTAGTGACTGGTCGGGGAAGTCGGATGCTTACTTGTGTTAGATTCCTTGCGCAGTCAGCACCACTCAGATATAGCTTCATCTGCAAAATGATGGTGATCAGTCGAGCTCCCTTCACGCGGTTGTCCTGGCCGGTCAGCAACCACCAGCCCGCATGTAAGTAGCTTGCTTCTTTCCCCCCTCGAGCGATGCTCCAGAGGAGTCGCTTGCTGCAGCAGCTTCCCTTATAAGGCGCTTTATGGTCGCCACATCTTCCTGCGACAGAGAGTGAGCAAGGTGGCTGTCGGACCAACGTGTCACACACTCGCCCCAAACCGAACGATAATGTTTCCCGAAGAACTATTTCAGATAAAATTTTGGGATGAGGCTCATTGTACAGGACACATAGATCAGCAGATAAAGTCTGGGAGCTTTGCGCCCGTAATTGCGTGAAATCTGCATATCTACAGCGTTCCAAGGGCTGACAACCAGCCCGTTTATCTCTCGTCATGTCCACTTTGGACTGCGTAAAAGCGCCCGTCACTAGAAAAGACGGTACAAATAATAATCCACTGATATGTAGAGTACGCCGAGGTGCCGGCTAACATCGTCGCCTGCTGGGCAGGCCCACTACCATGCCCTGGACTTGCCTGGATATCTTCTTTCGGCAACTTGGTTTGAAAGAAAGGTCTCTTGTAGCTGATGGTCTGTTGCCCTTTGCCAGACATTGTGGTGGGTTCAGGCTTCCGTTTGTGGACGTTCAGGCGTAGTTACGCTCCTGTGTGCTCGGTGACCCAAGGCATGCACTCTCGTGCGTTGTGCTGATATCAGGTCGTGGCACAGACGTTACACTAGCAGCAGCAAATGCTATCTTGAGCATCGAGATTTCCCAGACAGTGCGTAAACTTCCCTGCCGCCCGTATTACTACAGGCTTCGCTCAGTTTGATTGACTCCGAGGGTCACCAAGTGCTTCCGGGCAGCTCAAGCGACAGGCTCCGATTCTCACGATCTGAGATTGTCAATGAAGAGAACAATGCTCTCACGTCCCTTACATGTCTTGCTAGGCCCTAAATGTCAAGCTTTATCCAGCGCAAGTAGACCTTTGGCTTGGCATTTGTCAAATGTTCCCTCTGTGATGGGGCAAACTCATTGCCTCGTACACCCAAGGAGGGAGGCTTTACGCGTATACTCCATCCCATCCCACTGCAAATAACTCGAAAAGCCGATGTTTTTGCTGCTCTGCCGTCATCTTCTGGGAAATTGATGTAGTTGACTAAAGCAACAGTTCCAGGCCTTGGCACTCACTCACCGGCTGGCAACTTCAATCTAGGTCCTACCAGGGGAGGAGCATTGTAGAAGGGAGCTTTCGGGACTAAACATTGGTCAGGACTCATGTCAGGTCAGTGACTTTTTCACGAAAGATGAACATTATGGGGTTGTCGGGCAGCGGGGCTGCAACAGTAGCTCCATAGTTCTGATGGCATACCAAAGTACTTATGCAAGTGCCGCCTTTAAAGATGGTAGTACTGGTATAGGACGCGAAAGGCCCGACAAAAGGTGCCTTTTACGCATGCACAGTTGCCAGTAATGGGTATGTAGCTCTGCAGGGGCTCTGCACCTGCAGAGTGAAAGGTCTTTCATAGCAGGATAGCAGCAGCATTTGCCATGTCAAATGTGTGTTGTGTCTTTCTTGCATTGTTTGTTTTAGGCATGGCAGCCCAAGCATGGGAGATCCTGCTCTGACCAGGGGTACTAATGTGCTGTCCAGACGGAGCCGGCGAGGTATGAAGCGGCATGAAGTGCTGCGGACAGGAGGTACACAGGATGCAGGCATTACCGGTATGTTTTATTTTTTTATTTTTGGAGGTACGTTTCCTTGTTACTGAGGGCGAACGAAGTATTGCATACTGCTATGGCTGTGCCATATGGGGGACAGCAGAGTGCCTGCATGACTTAGTTAGCGCCAACGTAACTACACAACGCCACAGTGCAAGCTGCCGCATGCCGGACCGCTTTAAAAGAGAAGGACTATTGAGGACCGCTTTAGTAGAAGGGGATGGGGAGAGTCCAAGCCGCTCTGTATCAAGCGTGATTTGTACATTTGTTTGAGTGCGTGCCTACTGTAGCACGACTTGACCACGAGCACATCAGATTCCAGAACACATAGCAGAATGCATCTTGGACTCTGGCTTGTACTTTAGGAGAAGTGTACGCACCGGGCTTTCCCCCCCTCCAAAGGAGACAGAGATGCCACACACATATGAGTAGTACCTAGCTTTAGGGCATATGTCAAGTGGAGTATATATGAAAGAGACAGGGCTGTTCGGGAGGAGGGTGCTAGAAATAAATCTACTTTAGCGACATATATGCAGCATTACAATGACGATGTTAATTATTTCAAGCCGCAGCCATATATGTGCACAGGCCCTCTGAGCAAAGGCATGGAACTCATTATGCAGCTGCGTGCAGGTATTCTTCCTCTCAACGCTATGACAGCAAAATTCGGTAGGCAGAGCGCTAGCAGGCAAAGTGCACGTAGGGAGTGCTGCAAGTCCTGTGATCTTGGCCCTGAATTGGGAGGTGAAGTTGAATCTCCTGAACACTTCTTGTTTGACTGTCCTGTTTACCAGGCACAAAGGCAAAAGCTGTGGGAGAAGCTGACTTCTGACCCTGATGTTGCTGCAAAATGTCAGATATTGGATGGCAAATCTGATGAGGAGATGCTGCATAGCATGCTTAATGAAGAGTTTTGGGGTGTAGACGTCGATGAGGAGTCTGGCTTAGTATATGGCCCTTTCAAGCATGCATTTAAGTGTATAGCTAAATATGTTGCAGCTGCTTGGAAGATTAGGAATGCTTATGCTCACCCTTCTGATGTGGCGTGAGGTCCAACCAATGGGGTTTGTTACCAACTATTGCTTGCACCCGGGCTTACAAGCCCTCCTTGCTTTCTTAAGTAGGAGGGAGGCTCTTACCCCCATTGGGGCAGCGGAGGTTTTGGGTGATTTTGACCTAGCTGCTGGACCTCATGTTTAGGCATATATTGTCATACATGTCGAAGTTTACCCGTATTCTGTTCCACCTCGCTGTTCTTTGTGACAGCTTGAGGTGCGGGGCCTATGGCACTTATTGCTATGGCATATCATGAAATGTAATAATAATATGAGTAGTAGTACAGGACATGCAACCAGTTGTGCAAACCAGAAGCACACTAGGATAGGTAAGAGCAAAGAACAGGACCCACACTGATGAGGGCACTGGGCAATGCACTGTCAAGAAAAACAAGTACACATGCAACCACATACAGGTCTGTTCAGCAATGGTGTTCAGCTATAGTGCTGGACACATCCAAGAGACACAGGGGAGCTGTCCATAGTAACAAAAACCCCAGTGGGAAAAAACAAACCGCCACAGACAGCAAAAAGAGGTCTAGCAGCGCCAAGGGGGCTGCACTGTCAGTTGAAACACTGCCACACGCACAAGGCTGCTAAGCAGTCACTTCAGCAAGTGGCAACTCTTACTAGCAAATCAAAAAGGCTACGCACCTCACCAATGGGCTCACCACAGCTCAAATTCACACCGTAATGCATAATCAGCGATCAGGCCGCCATGCATCTATACTGATGGCGACAATTATCTTGGCCATGGGCTGTGAACTAAGATGCCGCCTGGTTGCACTGATAAGTGTCACTGACCTCTGCAGCAAGCAAACAAACAAACATTGAAGGTGTGGCAACCGCAAGAGGAGCTGCTTACTAGAACGGACCAAACACACCAAATATCAGATGGATCCCAAGGCAATGGATGCCAGATCAACAACCAATTAATGATACCCATGCATGTAGCCATCTAGGGAATTTTACATTCCATCAGCAAACAGATCACCAGAAAGAATCTAGGGTGGGCTGGTGGCAGCCATGGTGTCAGTTTTGGACAGGAACTTGAGTATGCCGTTGGAGCCTAAGTTGGCTCCTTGTGGGTGGCGCTGCCCCCACCGGCGCCCCGCTTTGACGGGGCCATTTGGTAATTGGTAATTGAAAGACTGGACTCCGACTTCAACTTATCCCTGCTGTCTGTGCAGAAATAGTATCACGTACTTGTACAGCCAAGCTGATCCCATGCCCCGTTCCATGTTGAATTTTATAACTTTAAATTGTGTCTGTTTGTTTTACGGTTCAGGACATGCCGTATCCAGTAGCAAGTGCAACATAGGCCCTGGACTTCAAGCTGCCACACAAAGTCAGCTGCCACCCTAACAAACTGGTTGGCGTCATGCTTGGGTGCTGCATGGCCCGGAGGGCTGTGCAGTGGTCTCTCTTAACAAAGTCAGCTCCATCAAAAACATCATACAATAGCTCAGTCAGTACGTAGCAGACAGCAACCAAAGGTGACGCGGCTCCATGTATGCAGCAGTGTAAGGATAACATACCCTTTGCAGCGTGCTAACCCAGTCCTGACTTCCCAAACCGCCGTTATCCCCAAGCACTATTGGCTATTGTCACAGAATGAGACAGGCGAAAAAAAAGATCCCAGGTGGTCTGCAAGGGGCGGCATAGCTGTACTCTAGTGTGACTTCAGGCCTCCAGAATGGCCCCTGAGGTTGTCGTTATAGATGCAGACCAAAGGAGCCAGAAAGTAGTGGACTTGTCTACTGTATCTTTGACAAGGAAAACATGATACCAATTACTGACACGATGATGCAAACTTAAGTATGAGTGGTTGCGGGGCACCAGGGACGGGGACCACTTTAGGAAGAGTCCCTGCATAAGGGGCACCAGTTCCGGCTGACCTGATAAATGGTATGCAAAATGGTATAAGAGGCCGCCAGTGACAAATTAATAAAGCAGTTGATGCAGCCCCATGGCACAACCCATGCTATGGAAAGTTCCACGTTACTCATGGGCTCCACAGTGGTCCTTTAAAATATCGGCAAGAACTGACGCCACGAGTATCATCAACACATATGTGAATAGGGAGCTGCTTCTCCAATGCTTATCAAAGACCCTTAAAAGTACAGCTGCTCATGGCAGATGCTAAATTAAGCAACCAAAACAATACATGCAGAATGTGCTGCACAAGAACTAAAGGGAGAGTTAAGCAGCACTGAAAAACTGCAACTTGCCGTCACTGTAAAAGGGCATGATAGTATCTTAGTCTGCACTAGCAAGCACGCAGCATGTTGCACTTGAAGCATACCTGGCTATCAGAAGCATGCCAAAGGATATGCAGAACGCTAATGCATGACTCTTGACAGCGTCCTTGTTGGACGTCCTTACAGCATTGAGCCACATGAGAGAGGAAGGAATGGCCAACGAGGCTCAGAGCATGGAACTTGCTTAGTAAACCTTGCATGGGAAACCAAGCGAATACTTGCGCATGACAAGATCAACGTAGTACTGCCAGGGGTCATGGCACAATGCCTGTGAATGCCATCCTACAACGACAGAAAATATATGGCTACATGCAAGTAAACATGCCATGGTTCTTGTTCAGTCATTGCACTCACCACACATCCAATGGAGGTATGTGTCTGATGGAACTGATGGGCTGTGAAAAACCTGCCTCTCCATCAAACCTGGCATCATGTAATCCAACCTGGTCTGTGGTCTCTATGGAAGGCCTTCACATGCAGTACCCCAGCTCCCTTGCACTCAATACAGAGATGCTATGACAAGCTTGCACCAACCAACCGGCAGACAATACCAAGGTGAATGGCCCTCAGACTGCTTATGTGCCCCAATTGGCAGACACAGAAGGGGGTTGGTTCCCTGCGGCAACTACTGGACGACTGATAAAAAGAGAGAGTTCAGCCAGCCAGAGCAGAACCAGTTGAGCTGGGCTTCAATAGCTGCAACTAAGAAAACCTTTAGAAACAGCACTCAGCAGAAATGTAGGATACCCAAGCAGCATAGGCGCTTCTGCGAGATTATGTGCACACGCAGGGCTTGCAAGAAATCGATGATCAGATCTCAAGCAATCTCAATGGCATTTGCAGTGAGCAAGACTGCTCATCAAAATGATATCTATATATACTCTTACATCCCACAGGAAAGCAGAGTGCGTTCAATAAGTTCAGCAGGAAATGTTTGTCAATGTATGTTCAGGCCTGGCAAAAGCAGTACTACTGCACAATGCCATCAATTTCCTGCTGTATCGAGGCCCAACTTGAGTTGCCCCTTTGGTTAAGAACAAGTGCTCCATCCAAGGTCCATGGTACCAAAAAGAATGCATTCCTAAAAAAACTCCAAGAAGGCTTGCCGCTCAATGTTACCTCAAAACAGCTTACTTTAGCTTACACCTGATCAGCCCCTGTATACATGAGACAGCTTTCTATTTTTGCCTATACTTTTTGCAGAGCCTCGCTTGATAACAGTGGACACATGCCATTATCAGCTGAAACAAGTGGTGTGCAACAAAGCGACCAGTATCACCGCCATATGTTGCCAGCATACGCACTTCAGTATGCTTGACTGACTTGTAAAGTCTCTTGGTCGCCATCTAAACATCAATCATACAAGTACACTATGGTGCAAGGGAGAAGGGCAAACCCCCCTCTGCAGCCAGTTCTTATCAGGCAGCTGGACTGCTTCAGTCGTCCAGCTTCCACAGCATGTTCTCCAGCAAGGGAGCAGTATCAGGCAGCCAACTTCTGCCAGGTTGCTCAAACAGCTCTGCTGCCATCCTAGCATCCCTCTTTGCCCCACCGGTGTCCCCCAGGTCCAACTTGACTGCTGCTCTGAACACCAGCACATCAGCATCAGTATCGTCCATGGCAGCTGCACGGTCCAGATCTTCCAGAGCCTCCTGCAAGTTCCCCAGCTTCCACCTCACAGCCCCCCTTGCTTGCAGCACAAACCCCCCTGAGCTGGAGATATGGCCGGCTCCTGCTGCTACAGGCTCAAGCTGCTCAGCACGATCCAAGTCAGCGAGAGCCTCCATATAGGAGCCAAGCATGCGCTTGACCTCCCCCCTGCACTGCAGCAGCACTGGATTATTGGGATCCAAAAGATCCGCCTGGTCAAGGTCTTGCAGAGCCTCTGTGTACTGCTCTAACTTGCACTTCACATCCCCACGTGTGGCTAATGTCAGTGCTGAGCCAGGGTGCAGCTGGTCAGACAGGTCTAAATCCCTGAGAGCACCCCAGTAATCCCCCAGCCCGCACTTCACGCTGCCCCTGACCCGTAGGATGAAGGCGTTCCCAGGCTCTAGCTGATCTGCTTTGTCTAGGTCCTCTAAAGCTTCCTCCAGGCTGCCCAGCTGCCGCAGCACGTCCCCTCTGACTTTCAGCAAGAACGCCCTGCGCGCTGGACAGTGAAACCCCTGACACTGCTGCAGCTTGTCTGCCTTGTTCAAGTGCACCAGTGCCTGGGAGTATCGCTCCAGCTTCCGATTCACATTGCCAAGTGCACACTGGATGAAAGCACATCCTGGCTGCAGCTGCCCGGCTGCCTGTAGATCCTCCAGAGCTTCTTCAACCCTCCCCAGCAGCCCCTTTGTTTCACCCGTGAGGATGAATGCATCTCCTCTCTGATGTGTGTTAGCTCTGTCCAGGTCCTCCAACGCCTCCTCACACCTGCCCAGCATGCGCTTAATTTCACCACGAATGCTGAGTGTGAAGGGGCAGTTGGGCTCCACCTGGTCTGCATGGTCCAACTCCTGGAGAGCCTCCTGGTACTTGCCCTGGAGGTAGCTGAGCTCGCCCTTTACACTG
The DNA here is from genome assembly GCA_963556185.1 of Pseudopediastrum boryanum. Lineage (NCBI taxonomy): Eukaryota > Viridiplantae > Chlorophyta > Chlorophyceae > Sphaeropleales > Hydrodictyaceae > Pseudopediastrum > Pseudopediastrum boryanum. The sequence goes on from OY744496.1 coordinate 10,048,624, forward strand.
TGCCTGAAGGCGTTGTCAGGATCCAAGTGCTCAAGCTGGCCTGCATGGTCCACAACCTCTTCATGCGTGCCCATCAGGGCCTTGGTCAGGGTGTTCTGCAGAGCATGAGAAGACAGCTTCATTGTCTGCAAAACCGTGGGCAGGCATTGTAAGCAAGATGTCCACGCCTAAAAACCATACTTTGAAGCAAGCACATCAAGCATTCATGGATCAAGACCATGAGCAAGAAACAATAACCTTAGCTGCAGTGGGAAGGCTCCAACCTGCCTAGTAAGATCCTTCAGCAGAGAAAACATGTATATTTAACTCTGGAGTCTCAGCACATGAGTTGCTTGATCGTGTGGTAAAAGGATATGCCTGGAAGCTGCCTTCCAGCAGGGTGCCGCCATTCTGGGCGCTAATCTGGTCAACGGAGCCGGAGTGCCAACCCACAATTTAATGGCATGTGCCAGCAGGTAGGGGGACCTCTGAGATACATTAGCCCCTGCTTCTTATTGTCTCTAATCTTGAGCTCGCACCTGGCTGAGCAAGGGTACCCTGCTATTCATAGCATCTTTATTTGCAAAGGAGCATGCCTCTTGCAGCTGATATGTGAGCTTCCCCAGGCTACTGCTGCTGCTCCTGGGGGACGAAGCGCCACAATGTGCCAGGGGATAGGCAGGGGCTGCAGGGCACCAAAAACCTATGATTCCCAGGTTTGATGAAGCCATGATCAAGTAGTCATAAAGCATACCTGTGGCCTCCTGGACCAGGTGTCCGGGTTGGCAGATGGAGGCTTCTATGACCTCTAGCTCCTAGTATGTAGCATGAGATATTTTCTTTCACATTTTGTTCTATGCAGACAATGCTGCAGGGAAGTTGGGAGAAAGCACGTGCTTTTCACCTGTGCCATTGGGAAGCAAAACTTGCATGAATCTCAATAAAGGGGAGTTGCACAGTACGAGCCCTTGCTTGTATGGTTTTGGTGGACAGGTGGACATCAGCGCAAGTATTCACTGCTCCTCAAAGCGACGTCCTAGCAGATAAGCCACGTGACACGCAAACTTTCTGCTCATGTCCCAGAGTTCAGTCAGCTGGACCACGGTTAAAATGCTGTCGCCCCTACAGGGGAGGTTGGATTATCATTTGTTGTACTGTGCAACCTATAGGATGCAGTTTTAAATGCGAGTCAATGACTCACTCAACTGTGGTTCACCCTTAAGCAGAACCCCGCCCGACCTGAAGGGGAAGCTAATGGACGGACCCAAGGTCTTCTAAGGGGTAGCCATGTTGAAGGCCAGAGGAATGCTAAGTCCGTTGAGAACTGGCGTAAGCTGGTAGATATGTTCCGTACAGGTTCAGGCTTTGTCTTGCAACACTAGACATCATGTATTCGCCAGTCGCAGTAATACCGTTGTTAGGGAGGCCTATGATTGCCCAAACATGTTTGAGAGCATTGCAGCACGTCAGACACATACAGTCACATGCAGTTCAGCAGGCGTCAGGACCATGGCTGGTTCCGCCTTCCAAGGCGCGTGCACAGGCTCAGCCGTGCACGAGTTCAAACAGTTGCCAGACAAGCCCTCCCTCCCCTAATGAACAAAACATCATGGGAATATTTGAGGGCTTGTTACAGGACCAGCGTGGTCAGGTAAGAGCACAGTAACAATGGGTGCTGCTGTGGGCTGCCTCGGGCATCCCTGAGCGACTACTGACAGGGCGCGTCTTCCTTCAGGCGTCACAGCAGGCACGCAGCGTAAGTCTATCATCATCGGATGGGCCGTATGCCCCATCCAGGTGCTTTCAGGAGCAGACGGATGTCAAAATGGAGTCCCAGGTTATCTTTGAGTCTTCTTGGAGACGCTTTACCGAGAAGCACAAAGCTGTAAGGGCGACTTTCCTGTGCTATGCCAAAGGGTTTTCGTGCAGTCACTGAGTAGTGTTTCCCCTGTAGGAGGAGCTAGTAGTGCCTAGGGAGGTCATTTGGCTCAACGGAGCACCAGGGTCGGGAAAGGTACGTTCCGGGAGAAGAACATAAGCAGGTTAAGAAGGATTCGAGGTAATCACCTTACCCACGACTTTTTGTGCAGGGTGTCAGCACGCCTCATATACTACAAGCCAGGGGCATTGCGCAATCCCTATGTCTCTCATCACTGCTGGTAAGGTTCAGTGGGGACTAGTGGCTAGCAGGGGAAAGCATGATGGCCACGGCAACAATGTGGCAGACGGGCCTTAGCAGGGTAACAAGGCTTGTTATGCACTGCTGAAGCACTGCAAAATTGATAATGCCTGGTTTGAATCCTGTCAGCACTAGCATCCGTCTCCCTGGCATCAAGGGATTACAGTATCCTGGTCTGTTAGCAAACAAACATTCTAAATTTGGCAAAATTAAATGAGCTATGTGGGCTTTCCACTTGTGGCAGCAGCACATGGGGGTGTGTTAACTGCTGAAGGAGCAGTGCACACTGGGGCACAGGCCGCTTAGCATCCGACCAGCATTGTTTCCAGCGAGTTTGTCTAGCAGCCAACACACATTCCTTGCGACCCTGCTGCTTTCTGCTGTGGTGCTTAGGCTGTAGTACCTGAGGCCCGCAAGTTCATCGATGCTGGTGAGATGATCAGTGACAGTGTCGTGTGCGATGTGCTGCTGTCAGCGCTGTTGGCACCACAGGCAGCACGGCCAGGCCAGGAGTTTGGGATTGTCATTGATGGCTTCCCGCGGACAGCAGTGCAGGTGAGCAGAACTGAATTGCCCATATCAACGTGTAGCAGGACATGGCACCATCATTGTTTTGGGGTTGAAGACCATCACTATGGGCAATGATGCTTCTGTAGAATGAGTTGTAGTGCGTAGCGCACTGGGCTCCCTTGTTGCTTTGAATATCACCAGGGGCCTCCTCTATGGGCATGCAGCACAGATTCAAATGCATCGTTCTTTGCTAAGGAAGCATTGTTTGAAAAGCCTTAAAGATTTTTTGCATGGTATGGGCTCGCTGGTTTGTGTCATGGCTAATGCTGTGTTCCTTGGTTGCTTTTGTTGTCAACAGGTAGACTTCTTGAAACTGCTGATGGACAAGCTGCGGCACTTGCACCTGCGATTTGCAGACACAGCCCTTGCTTCTAGCTTTCCACGTCCCAGCTTCAAGGTGGTGGTCCTATATGTAGATGAGGAGACCTCTGTACGCAGGCAGCAGCAGCGGGCAGCAGTAGCGCAGGTGCATAACAAGAAACTTCTGGATGCAGGAGGTGGACAGGAGCAGCTGCAGCCAGAGCGGGCCACAGACGTCAACACAGACAAGGCCATAAAACGCTACCAGATCTTCCGTCAGCATTACAGCGCCATGCTGCGGTTGAAGCAGTTCTTCCCCTTCCATCTCATAGATGCTATGGGCAGCTTAGCAGACACACAGGAGCAGATAACGCAGGAACTGCGGTACCAGTCCAGCTTAGACTTGAATGAGGAGACTTATGGGGCTATTTGCCACCTGCCCCTTGCCTCTGACCTGCAGCGCAAAGCACGGCAGCAGCTGGTCAGCCGCCTTGAAAGTTACTGCACAAAGCAGCGGCATCTCTTCGCAAAGGTGTTGCAGCTGATTGATGACCATGTGGTGCCGCGGCTGCATCAGGGGGGTCTAGCGGGGCAGGCGACCTGGGTGACACATGAGCCTCTGTTCATGGAGCACCCGGTATGTGTGGACATGCTGCTGGATGTGCTCAGCGACAGGGGTTTTCAGGTGAGGGGTGACAGGGGCTAGTCGTAGAACGACAGCAATTCATATTGAGAAATGTGCTGCTTACATAGAAGGGGTTGCAGCATAGAAACGTCACACTGCTCTGCATGACTGTGCAGGGGGCATGCGGCCAGTGGAAGGGATAGCCACTGCAACTGCTGTGGAGTGTGGATACGTTGCTTTCAACAGTCTACCATCCTTTTGTTTGATGAACATATAAGCAGGTTGGCTGCCTTATGATAAATATGGCTCTTCAAACTTGCCCACCGCGAAACCCTGTATAGCTCAGCTTTCTACAGCCCTCTGTGTGGCAATCGGCACTCCACCAGTGGACAAGGTGTTTATGAAGACGTTTTCACGGGGTTGTGCTCTTGTAACCTGTAGTTTGGTTTAGCTTTATACACAGGAAGTTTAAACTGCTGCTGATGGTGCTGATTCTTTGTTGTTTGCTTGTGCTTTAGGCGAGCTATGTTGAGGAGCAACAGATGGTGGCCATAAAGGTGGACTTGACCACTGGGGAGCTGGTCATGGGCCCTCAGCCAGTCCATAGGTTCAGGGTGCGGTTTGAGGCAGCTTCTGTGCGACAGGCAGCCACGCTGAAAGCCATGGAGATAGCAGCACGGGTGACAGAAGCAGCTCGTATTGGTGCTGCCGCTGCAACAGCGGGTATGCCAAGCATGGCTGCAGGAATGAAGGGGGAAGTGCTTGGTGCAAGGGCAGCAGCAGTAGGGGTGCACGCTCCGATCACGGAGTCCTTCATCCCCCCTCATTTGGACCATGAAAAGCGGCAGCAGGGGACGAGCGGGTGCAGCAGCAGTGATGAGCATTATGTGCTCATGAACATGCGGAGATGCACTCGTTCTGATGTTGCGTGCAACGATTGGGAGGAGGTCAAGGTTGCAGTATCAGCATAATGCTGATGCAGCTGATGCTGCTCTGGGCATTCATGGGATGCTGCACATTTGAATCAGTAGCTGCCATCAGTAGCTGAATCAATGCTGAGGTCAGAGTAGATAGGCCTTCCTGTGGGCAACCACTCACGTGGACTGGCGCTGGTTTGATGTTTTGTCAATTCTTTCTGAAAACATTTGGGAAGGTCTGGAGTTCATATCTCAGCTGAGTTCATTGTGACAGGTTGCAATGAAGCCTCACACAAGTGCATCCTTGATGCTCTCAGTAATAGATGATATGTTGGGCACGGGCTTCTACAAGCATGGATGCGGTCGGCGTTGTTGGGGCAAGCTGGCGTCTATGCAAGTGCTTTGTGATGATGCTCTGTGCCAAGGATTGTCAGTGAATCCGTAGCATAGCGTGATTAGTACCTGCTTTTCAAACCACTCAAGGTGCTGCTTGGGGACGTCCAGTTTAATGATGGTCAGGTCTGTTTCCTTACTAATCGCATGTGTCTTGTCCTTTGGTTGTAAGCAGTGTCTTGAACCAATTGATAGTGTTTTTTTTCACAGAAGCTGTGCATGTTGCTGGATAACATTCCACAGTCACAAAATGTACTGTTCTTGCTGCCCTGCATTGAGGTGCAGCATTATGGGCTCCTTTAGCTCTCAAGAATTGCTCTCGAGTCTTCAGCTTGTCCTTGTTGTTTGCTCTGAAGTAGGTGGTGCTGAAGGGAAACAGCTACCTGGGCGCAGCACACATTGTGTCTGGGGACATGTAGGCAGGGTGTTAGTGATGCTTGGCTGCAGCTACGGATTTGTGCACAGACTGTTGCGAAGTTTGGGTGGGGGTTCTTGTTAGGAATGGGTTAATGGAGTGGCGCCCTGTTGCAGTCATCTAAGTCTAGAAACTTCATATGAAAGGTCAAGTCTGAGGTGCATCTCACCTCCCCTTGTTCGACTGTGCTGAAGCTCGAGGTATGATGGATTCCCTGCAGCAGCTCTACCCTGTATGTTGCAAAGATCAGTGCTGGTTGTGTCTCATGGCTCTTGTGGGCCCCTGCTGGTCCAGTAGTAAGGGACAGAGAAAAGTATGTTGTGCAGGTGTTGGGAAAAGCTGTAGGAAAGTTTCCCACAGTCAGGAAGTGCATCATCACTGAAAGGCTCGCGAGTTATGGTTGCTGGGTTTGCGATTGGTGCCTGATTGCATCGACCTTGTTTGTCTGAAAGGTGTCTGTCTGACAGCAGAGGTGCTTAGTACTGCTGGCGCCTGCTTCACTTCATTGTGCAGGGATGTGCTTCCCACTAGGGGCTATTAAAGGACATATTTCTTCATGTCCGTCTGTGTGGGGACATATTGTTTGTTATGAATGTGTCCAGCTCTGGCTTTGACAGGCGCTCTTGGCTCTTGCCGCTGTTGGGTTCTCTTAATGCCAATGCCAACTGCCAATGCGCTCTTTGTCTCGATATCTGCTCTCCACATACTAACACACTGGATGGAGTTATGCCGCGGGTGCTGCACGGCCCGAAAGCTGTGCAGTCATCTATCTCATATAAGGTTTTAGGGTCTTTTGGGAGACTGACGTGGGGCTGTCAGTCAGGCATTGGTTCTGCTATGGGCTTGAGGGAAGAGCCGTATGCCGGTTGATGGGGATAGTGTACATATCTCATGGAGCCACTTGCATCGTTGCATCTCATGCCATCCATTGTGCTTGCTCTATGACCTTTCAGGCGCTTCCTCTCGTGCGCATGTCAGCTGCTCCTTCCCGATGCTCGTACTGGTCTCGCTCTGCTTGGTTTCGGTGTGACATATGCATGTGCGAGGTGTTCTGCATGTGTCATGGTTGACTAGAGGACAAGCTGCTGCCCAAGCACACCGTCTTATGTCCATCTTGCTCTGGCTTGTGGATGTGTCCGGGCCATGGCTCACTAGCTGACAACATGTGTTTCCGGGGCAACTGTTGCGCTGCTTCAGTTCTTAGTCCATTTCTGGTTTGGCATGCAGCTCAGAGTGGTACAAGGCGTGATGTGCAGGGGGCCATGTTATCCCCTGCTGCATGGGCGAGCATGCATACATGCTTGCTTTGGGTATCCCTATTGGTTGATGATTGGTGGTATGGCTCCATTTTCTTTGGATCTATTCGATGGCATGTTTGTAGCCGCCCGTTTGTGGTTGCCACACCTTCAATGCTGGTTTGTTTGTGTAATCATACTTGATATTCTCAGAGATGCTTAGTGAATGAAGATGTGAGATTGGCCCTATGAGCCTCCATTGGCTCCCAAGGGATGCCCTTTGGGTAATGTCTAGTTGTCTAGTCAGTTGGTAGTCTGGTCACCCAGGGGGGTCCTTTCGATGCACATGTGGCTCCAGCACATTCACCCGCAGTTGCCGAATGGCCACAATCAAGAACCGTGTGCGCATGCCTTTGATTTGGTTTGTGCACCAAAGTCAGCCAAAGTGCATGCTTCGGTTGTGCGGTTGCGGTAGCAGCAGGGACAGGAATTTGCGAAAGCTGCAAGTCCTGAGCCCCAAGTACTACGCTGGCCCTGGTACTACCTATATTGATGGTGCGCTTTGAACCTTGGAGATCTTCGCAACTGAGACACAAGGCGGAGGAGTGACACCAAGTGCTTCCCTTCAGTGTTTCAGAATCTGAAGGGCTTGGGCTTGAGGAGGAGGCTGCGGGAGGCTAGCACAATTTTTCCTGCCTGCATGTGAATCTGCGGAAGCTATCTGCATTGTGCTCTGTTTGAGACAGCCTGAACTTCTGCTCACAGAGGTAGTTACAACCGCCTCATACCTGCTTCCCAAGCTCGTGTTGTGCTCCTCATTGAGCAGTATCTGCCAGCTGGCTCATTGGACAGAAAGTGCAGCAGTCGGCGCGCACGACAAGCTTTGAACGCTTCGAATTTCACATCCTACAATCCTTGCTGGGCACGTGTGGTTCCCGCCCGGCGCTTGCTTCGACCTTCCAAGAAAGAAGTTTAGCTGTTCTCAGTGCTCATTCACTGGGCTGTTCACAAACTGCGATACTAAGGCGTTGAGAAAGGATAAACACGATGGATTATCTTCGCCCTATAAGCGATCCTCGTCCAGCCCAAGGAAATGTGCCTTCAGCAAGTCCAATTTACCGTCATAAGGCTGCCGTGGATGGCTTCCCCGATCTATCAGCCAGTGGTGGTGCCACCACCTTGTATGAGCTGTTTCAGAACAGCGCCAAGAAGTATGCAGCTGAGAAGTGCCTCGGTTATCGCCCCATTGTCGATGGCGTTGCTAAGGATTACAAGTGGTTCACATACGCCGAGGTAGCCAAGAAAGTAGAAGACATTGCTTCTGGTGTCTCTGCTCTTGGGCTTAAGGAAAATGACCGCGTTGGCGTCTACGGCCCCAACTGCGTGGAGTGGATGATCGCCATGCAGGTTTGAGCAACTATCTGCACAGCCACGATGCATGCATGCGGCCTCTGACCATTGCCAATTTCGCAGGCTTGCAACCGCATGAACTACGCGTGCGTGCCTCTGTACGACTCTTTGGGTGACAATGCCATTGAATACATCATTGACCATTCTGAGTCAGTGCTGGTCTTTGTGGACACCAAGAAGCTCCCCATGCTGGCAAAGGCTATCAATAAGACTGGAGAGCAGTTCAAGCATGTGGTGTACTGGGGCCCTGGGGACGAAGCAGCCATCCAGGTGGGTGGAGGTGAAGCGCATGCTGTCCTGCTACTGCTGCTCTCAGGAGTCCTGCCAGCCCAGCCTCTCAGCATGGAAGGGAGCTGTATTGGTGACTTGTAGGACCGGCCGCAGTTGTGATGCTGTCGGAGCCGTCAAGTGTCATGCACAAAGAAGCGATGAATGCAGTGTTTGGCCTCCCGCAGCAGCATGATTGAGAGAATTGTTGAGCGATAGCCGTAACATGATTAGACATGATGGGAACCGGCCACCCAGTCTCTCAACCTGTGTGTCCCGGCCTGCAGGCGATCAAGGGCAAGGGTTTGGTGGTGGAGTCCTTTGATGAGCTCCAGAAGCAGGGGGCAGCTACCCCAGCTGCAGCAGTTCCCCCCAAGCCTGATGACTACTGCACCATCATGTACACCAGCGGGACAACAGGTGCGGGGGCATGAGTTTAGTTAGATTGGTGTCGCATGTCTTTGCAGGCAGGTCAAGATGGCGCGATAAGATATCGGCAAGAGATCCAAGACTGTCCTGACACCGCTCAGCTCCCAGTGCATTCTTCACCTCCTTGCAACTGCTTTAGACATAGAAGGAGCTCCGTGCATGTACATGCAAATATGACATGCTGCATCATGCCATGGCTTCACTCTATTCCATGTCACCAATGAGGAAAGGAGTGCACGAAAAGGGGACATGGGGTAGATTTGGTGTGAGGGAGAGGGCAGAGAGCAAAGGGAGTGGGAGGAGCAGGGGGAAGGAGTGAAGCACAACAAGGGGCAGGGGGTGGAGGAGGGGCAGTGGGAGAGGTATCGCCGCATCAATTTAGTGCTGTCCGCTTTACCAGTCCACAAGTTGATGACTGTACATATGTGTCTGCTGCCGTCCTGCTGCTTGGTTCCAGGTGACCCCAAGGGTGTGTTGCTGAAGCATGCTGCTGTGGTGGCCTCAGTAGCCAGTCTGACCTCATACCTGGAGGCAGCACCAGCACACAACCTGAGCTATGGCCCTGGGGATGTCATACTGTCATACCTGCCCCTGGCTCACATCTTTGACAGGTGCGGGGGGAGAGTTTTCAGGCACAGAAAATTAGTCAGTAGCCAGCAACTACGACTGCATGCATTAGGCAGAGGCTTGAAGTGCAAAGGACAGCGGATCAGGGGAGGTTGGAATGTGTGGGAGCATCAAAGCGCTGGAAATGGGGAATGGGGAAAGGATTGCAGCAGGCTGCAGGCACAGGAACGTAGCATGCAGGCATCACAGCATGTAAGCATTGGGCACATAGAGGCGCAAAGGGGGAAGTAGGGGAGCGGGAGCAGCCACCCGCAAGTGTCACATAGCAGTTCATTTTAGGCTGCTCTTAAAGAAGCTGGCCTGCTCTGATAAAGCAACGTCATAATGTCATTTTTGGCCATTCAGTATATGAGCAAGCTGTCTGCTGGGTGCTCTTGTGAAGGGCCACATATGTGGGTGTTAGCCTGTGCCGAGCCTGTTGCTCCTTGGATAAGATGTCGCTTTGCGGTGGTGGTTGCAACTTCCTTTGCTTGCTGCATCTTGATTTTCTGTACTTCAGCACTGGATGACCCAAACTGCTTTGTTGGCCAGCATTCCCTCCTGCATTGATTACCTGCACCCAGCCTCTGGGTGTTAACATGTAAATCCGTGGTGCATGGCGCCAGGCATAGCAGGACATCACAATGTTGTTGCTCCTTCTGGGTCAGCAGAAGGGTCCCATATGAGATCCCTGACAAATGCAACAGCAGAAGCTACACATGTCAGCAACTATCTGTTCTTTGGGGAGCCAGCTGATTGTGTTCTGCTGCCCCGCCCCCCTCCTCCCTTCCCCCTGGCCTCATCTCCGCCTGCCTCCCCTTGCTCACCAGGGTTTCAGAGGAGATGATACTGTATTCTGGTGGTGCCATTGCCTACTGGCAGGGTGATGTGAACAAGCTGGTGGAAGACATTGGAGCTGCTAAGCCAACATTGTTCATTGGGGTGCCCAGGGTGTATGATCGCATCTACAACAGAGTCATGGACCAGATCAACACAGCAGGAGGGGTCAAGAAGATGCTGTTCAACTGGGGAGTGGCAAGGAAGCTCTGGTTCCTCAAGCAGGGGGCGCCTTGTGCTAAGGTAAGCGAGGAAGGGGTAGGAAGAGCAGGGGGGAAAGATGGGAAAGGGAAGAGCAGAATAGGGAAGGGTGGGGTGGGGGGGGCGGGGGGAGAGCACGGGAGGTGAGTGGGGGACGAGCGGGAGTTTTTTTGACCAGAGCAGGAAAGGGGAAGGGAGGGTTAGGAAAAGCAGGGGACGAGAAAGGTGGCTAAGGAACAGCAGGGCGTGGGGTTAGGAAGAGTAGGCGTGGGGTTAGGAAGAGCAGGGGAGGAAGGGGAAATGTTACAATGTGATGGAAGTGATATCAGAGCTTCATGCTGGGGGAGACATTGGAAGGAGCTTGCGGGGAAGGAGGAGGAGGGAGGGGGTTAGGGGAGAAATGTGGCTGTACAGTCAGTGCTCGGATAAGCTGTTTTTTTGAGAGGCAGGGGTGGATGAGGGACAGATATGACAGTATTAGAAGATACGGGCACAGGGGCCCCAGACAGAGAGCCTTCGGGAGGGAGAAGGAGGATAGTGGAATAAAAACCCAGCAAAAGATCAGACCCTATTTCTGAAGTCTCCTGCTACGGCCACGAACAGACTCTTGGGAGACCATGCGAGGCCAGGTGGTACGCAAAGGAGGGGCTGTGCTGGTCACAGCTCATATGTAGCTGTATACTGGGTAAGCCAAGGCAATGCTCAGCCTTGGGTGGACGGGTCCTAGGAGTGAACCAACTTGAAAGGAGAAGTGCTTCTGCAACCTCTGGTATGTCTTGTAAACCCATGCTCAAAGGATGGAGGTGTGGGGATGCTTTTAGACAACATGCATGTAATGGGCCAACCCATGCGGCACTTCTGGAAGGGGTCTTTTATGGTTCGTGTGACTTGTGTGGAAAGGGGGAGGGCTAGCAGCAGTTCCTTGCTGCCCTCGGAGATTGGGTACAGGCCCTTCCTACAGCCATGCAAATTAGTCATGCAAATAAATAATCCATCTAGCCCACCTCGGTAGCTGCTAATGCAATGTGACCTTGCCTTGTCCTGCAGGCGTCCCCCTTCTTTGACCGTCTGGTGTTCAGCAAGGTGAAGCAGCGCCTGGGAGGACGTGTGAGGGTGGTGGTCAGTGGGGGAGCTCCCCTGGCGCCTCATGTGGAGGAATTCCTGAGGGTGGCCTTCTGCTGCCCAGTGGCGCAGGTGACTGGGTTGATTAGGAGACATCAGGGTCTAGGAAACGTGGAGGGGGCTGCATGTTAGGGTTTAGAGGGAGAGAGAGCCATTGGCAGTACGTCTTACAGGTGGGAGGTAGGGTGCAGGTCGCAGGGCATATGTGCTGGGTGAAAAGTCCTTTCAGGGAGGGACACATGAAGAGGTTGTACAGAGTGTTCATAGCAAGGAGAAAGAAACTAGAGCAGAGGGGCTGACAAGGGTAATGGAGGTGGCAGTGTAATGGGGAGGGGGGGCAGGGCAAGGCTAGAGTTGTTGATACCCTTAACCCATTCCAGAATGAGGTCCAAAAAGCCTGAAGTCTGTGAGAAAGACTAGATAGTTTGGTAAATAATTGCACTGGTAGGATGGGAGAAAATGAATCTGTCAGCAAAACTCATTACGCTTGCATATGTGCTTGGGGTACACTCTCCCATTGCCACGAACAATTAAGCAAACACAAGACGAAACATGCTTTTATTGCCATACGGGTAACTGCTTCCCATGACCATGCTGGTAGCTAATGCCTATGTTTCCTCCTGCTGTTGTGTTGCTCAGGGTTATGGGTTGACTGAGACCTGTGCTGCCAGCTGCATTGCGCTGCCAGACTTCTACCCTCAGTTTGCAACCAATGGGCCCGTCACTCCATGCACAGAGCTCAGGCTGGAGAGTGTACCTGGTAAGGGGGGGGGGAATAGAGGGGCTAGGGCTAGGGCGTCATGTAGTGGCTGAGGCTGGACGTTGTCAGAGCAGCATATCAGAGGTGCACAGCCTGGCTTTTGATGACATGGACTTAGGGTTAGGGTTTGAGAGACAGTGATTGATGACTGTACCTTCAGCTGCTGCTTGGTTTAACTGGTGTGTGGTAGATGCATGCACTGGTTTGAGGGAATTTCATGTGCTGGCATGCTGTGGTGCTGCGGGCATGCTGTGGGCATGGCATTTGCGGGCATGCTGTGGTGCTTTTGTGCGGCAGGACAAGCTGTAGCTGACAAGGGTCCACTTGTGGCATTGCGTAAATCCTACCCCTCTGGTGGACTGCCTGAAGCCTGGCCCTCTTGCAGTGCTTAAATAACGTCTCTCTCCTGCACTGCTTGACCCTGTCCACTATTGCATCGCCTTAACCACGTTTATCTGTTGCACTGCCTAAGTTATGTCCTCTTTTGTGCGTCCTACACCCTGGCACTCTTTTGCACTGTACTAAACCCTGCTCCCACTTCTGCATTTTTCACCCTGTCCTGGTTTTGGCGGCCTCCGCAGTCTGCACAGCTATGGGCGGTGCCTGAACACTTTTGCCATCTTGAAGCCTGTGCATGTCCTCTGCCTCCAAAGCCTCTGCTTCTATCAAAGTCTTTAGGAGTGTGCTCCTTTATGCACTGTCCTCTCACTGCCCTCCCCCTTATCTGTTTTGCGAACTGAATGCACACGCTCAGTGATTGCATCTTGTTTTGAAATCCTCGGGCAGACTTCCTGAAGACCCCCCTGCAACCTTCGTTGAAATTCGCGAAAACCCCCGGAGGGCCTCGGAGATTTGCAGCAATACTGCGTTTTGGCCAAAAACGACTCCAAAAGGGCTAAAACGAAGCGAAAAGCCTCGTCAACTGTCGTCAAATTTCAGGATTCGAGAAATTCTCACTCGTTTTTAATTCCGAACAAATCGCCAAACTGCTCTATATTTCGGGAAAATTCACAATTCGCGCAAAATCTTTGAAGAAACGAAGTAAGATGCGTGCACTGCACACGCTCCCCTTTAAGCATGCAAGAAAGCGACTGGGTTTTCTTTCGCACGTCTAGACCCTTCTTTGTTTCTGCCACTGCCTAGCCTTGCGCTGTCTTTCAGCACTGTCTGAAGGCTTCTTGCTTGAATATCGCATAGTGAGCTTTGGAGTTGTTCTTGACCTCAGCCTGCTGCTGTTTCTTCCCCTGTCCCCCTCAGAGATGAATTATGATGCCACCAAGTCAGAGGAGCCAGCTGGTGAGGTGCTGCTCAGGGGACCGCAACTGTTCTCAGGGTACTACAAGGCGCCAGACAAGACAGCTGAGGTGAGGGTTTTAGGGTTTATGGGAAGGCGGTGGGAACAGCCCTGGGGAGGCGGGATGTGAACCCTGGATGATGGGTTCAGGGTACCGGTATCTTAAAGCCTAAAGTACGCCCCCTTGAGATGAATCATACTGGGAGTAGCATTGCATGGCTACTTGTTACTCCACAGCAGGGAAACTTGGGCTGTCAGAAGGTCCTCGAACATCTGATTAACCGTTCTTGCGAAGAAAGTGCAAGTGTCTGCCAGCACAATGTCTGCCCAGCACAATTGAACACAAGCAGCTGAGACCTATCTTGTAGCTGCCAGACCCTTGTATTACTTTCCTGGCCATATGGCATAGGAAACTTGATTCAAATGTCAGGTGGTGCCCTGCTGCTTTTTTTGGCACTGTGTTCCAGCGATGCTGCCAAGCGCGGGAGGTTGCTGAAAAGCCTTTGGTCGAACACAGCAATGCAGCGGTTGGATAGCCTGCAGTATGGGTCAAAGCTTAAGGTTTAGGTTTAGTTGTTCTGGTGGCGTTGCTGATGTTCCTTGTGTTGTGGTGCAGGTGCTTGATGCTGATGGCTGGTTCCACACGGGGGACATTGGTATGATCACTACCTCTAATGGCCTGAAGATCATTGACCGCAAGAAGAATATCTTCAAGCTCAGCCAGGTAAGCCGCACTCCATGATAGCCTCCTATGCAGTGCTCGACATGGTTCTGCACAACCTATTATCATCTCAAAACCATCTCAGACTGGTTGTTTGTCTATGCTTTGTGATGCTTTTCCCATCTAGGACCATTGCTGTGTTCCAGCAGGTGCCCATACCACTGGTGTAGCATTTTGGGGAGGCTTTCATAAGTATAAATGCAGTTCCTTTCATTGTTCAAGAGGACAATCGTTCAGAATGGGCTGCATCTGGTATTATCCAGGCAAAGTTCGTCGTCTTGGGTGATAGCTTTGTGCTGATGTACATTAAGGCAAACCCAGGCTGCAGCTCTTAGTGGCTTGCCCACTAGCCAGGGCGCTGGCTGGTACCCTTGCAGACAGTTTAAAACAAATGCTTTTCAGGTGCAAGCCCATGTTGCAGACAGTTCAAAACAAATGCTTTTCAGGTGCAAGCCCATGCGACTGGCAGATCCACATAGACCGTCGCCACCTTGAGTTCATGCCTTGAATAATTGCTATTGCCCCCCCTCCTCCACCCTCTCCCCATGTCCTGTAGGGTGAGTATGTTGCTGTTGAGAAGGTTGAGGCCACCTACAAGAAGGTGCCGGAGGTGGAGCAGGTGTGGGTGTATGGGAACAGCTTCAAGAGCTGCTTGGTGGCAGTGGTGGTGCCCAAGACAACCGCACTGATGGACTGGGCAAAGGGGGCAGGCAAGACAGGTGAGACAGGGAATGTTGGCTGAATGAGGGTCCAGCCCTGGGAAGCAGCAGTTGATCTCAGTGGCTACCTGAGAGGCAAGGGGGACTAGGGGAGAATTGAAGGACTGTGATGCAGAGTGGGCTTCGGGCTTAAGAAGTGAAGATGAAGGATTAAAGTGGCCTGCTTGCTCTATGAGCAGAGCGTTGATTGTTTGCGAGCGGAGGTCTTGGGCCTACGAGGTATTGGAGCAGAGATTGTGTAAATGTATGCTCAACTTCAGGGACTTGCTGTGGCTAATCTTGGAGGATGGAGGGTTGGAGCCCACTATCTAGTTCTGTCTCTTCATGTTATGTTGGGCATCCACCTAGTTAGTGATGTGTATCAAAGGATTGCCTGCTTTGTCATTCCCCATCACCATCATGTTGCGCGTCATACTGTCATGCATCTTATAATGGCAGCTGCTGAACAATACATGCATTGTTGGACCGTTTTCGGGGCCTAGCCCTCCCCATTCACTTGTCTTGCTGCGTCCCCTGCTGTTCCTCAAACTTACATCCTGCTACTGGTATCGCTCTCAAAAGCCCTACACCCTGCTGCCGCTGCCGTTGCTCCCCAGGCGCCTTTGAGGAGTTATGCAAGGACCCTGAAGCCGCCACCTGGATGCTTGATCAGCTCAAGGTCCAGGCCAAGGCAGACAAGCTGAAGGGCTTTGAGGTGGTGAAGAAGCTGCTGCTGGACCCGGAGCCATTCAGTGTGGAGAATGAGCTGCTCACACCTACGTTCAAGTACAAGAGGCCGCAGCTGCAGAAGAAGTACCAGGCAGAGATTGATGCCATGTACAAGGCACTCAACGAGTGAGGGACAGCCGAATATGGATGTGGCTAGTGGGCTTTGGCTGTGTGAGCTTGGATGATCGTTGTGTGCTGACTAAGGTGCTTTGGGGATCAGGTAGAAAGTCCAGCTTTTCTGCAGGGAGTGCCTCAGAGACTGGATGTAATTGGTCATATGTTCTTAGCAATGCCATGTCTGGAGTGTGGTGGCTAGCTGTTGCTGCTGCTTCAAATGTTATATGTTATGCCCGCTGTCAGAAATATGCCGGACAGGGGTTGCCGTGAATGATTAAAACGGGGCAGGGGTTGTTGCATGGATGATGAATACTTGCTGCACAGATTGGCAGGAGAAGGGGTTGCTTATAAGCAGTGTCTGCTTATGTCTATACATCCGCTGTCAGACCAATCAAGCATATCATGGGTTATTATTATTACATTTCATGATATGCCATAGCAATAAGTGCCATAGGCCCCGCACCTCAAGCTGTCACAAAGAGCAGCGAGGTGGAACAGAATACGGGTAAACTTCGACATGTATGACAATATATGCATGCCTAAACATGAGGTCCAGCAGCTAGGTCAAAATCACCCAAAACCTCCACTGCCCCAATGGGGGTAAGAGCCTCCCTCCTACTTGAGAAAGCAAGGAGGGCTTGTAAGCCCGGGTGCAAGCAATAGTTGGTAACAAACCCCATTGGTTGGACCTCACGCCACATCAGAAGGGTGAGCATAAGCATTCCTAATCTTCCAAGCAGCTGCAACATATTTAGCTATACACTTAAATGCATGCTTGAAAGGGCCATATACTAAGCCAGACACCTCATCGACATCTACACCCCAGAACTCTTCATTAAGCATGCTATGCAGCTTCTCCTCATCAGATTTGCCATCCAATATCTGACATTTTGCAGCAACATCAGGGTCAGAAGTCAGCTTCTCCCACAGCTTTTGCCTTTGTGCCTGGTAAACAGGACAGTCAAACAGGAAGTGTTCAGGAGACTCAACTTCACCTCCCAATTCAGGGCCAAGATCACAGGACTTGCAGCACTCCCTACGTGCACTTTGCCTGCTAGCGCTCTGCCTACCGAATTTTGCTGTCATAGCGTTGAGAGGAAGAATACCTGCACGCAGCTGCATAATGAGTTCCATGCCTTTGCTCAGAGGGCCTGTGCACAGATATGGCTGCGGCTTGAAATAATTGATATCGTCATTGTATTATTATTACATTTCATGATATGCCATAGCAATAAGTGCCATAGGCCCCGCACCTCAAGCTGTCATTGTAATGCTGCATATATGTCGCTAAAGTAGATTTATTCCTAGCACCCTCCTCCCGAACAGCCCTGTCTCTTTCATATATACTCCACCTGACATATGCCCTGAAGCTAGGTAGGTGTCCCTCTCTCACTCTTGCTTGTAAGGTTTCCTCCTGCATGCCTAGTTCAGCCCTGAGTTTATTGAACCTCTTCTGCCAAGAAGTATAATTCCTGTGGCTTGGCCAAGATGCTTCAAGTGCCTGCCTGCTAAAGCTAGTAGTATCCTTTTGCTGTAATTTGAACCACCATTCAACCTTCCTCTGGTCCAACCAGCTAGATAGAGGTCTAACACCAGCTTCTGCCCTCAATACCTCATGGCAGATGTTTGGCTTGCAATGCAGTGATCTCTTCAAAACCTCTATTTGGATCTTAGACTCTATGGTATTTGTCTGCTGGGATGATGCCCACCATACCTCAGAACCATACTCAACCCTTGGTCTTATCAAAGCCAGCAGCATGGCTCTCTTAACCTCAAAGCTTACATGACGATTCTGGAAGAATGTTTGCAATGCATTAATGGAGGCTGTAGCTTTTTCAATCATACCTGCAATGTGAGCGTCCCATTTGCAATCACTAGTGAAAACAATCCCCAAGTATGTATATGCATCTAGTACTGGCAAATTCTCACTGCTAAAACTTACCTTTGGGGACTCTTTATTGGGGGGCAAAGGACCAAACACAACAACAGCACTTTTAGTTGGGCTCAGCTTAAAACGCCACTTACGACTGTAGGCATGAATCGTGTCAGCCATCTTCTGAAGCTCTTCATCAGCCAGACACCTCATCGACATCTACACCCCAGAACTCTTCATTAAGCATGCTATGCAGCTTCTCCTCATCAGATTTGCCATCCAATATCTGACATTTTGCAGCAACATCAGGGTCAGAAGTCAGCTTCTCCCACAGCTTTTGCCTTTGTGCCTGGTAAACAGGACAGTCAAACAGGAAGTGTTCAGGAGACTCAACTTCACCTCCCAATTCAGGGCCAAGATCACAGGACTTGCAGCACTCCCTACGTGCACTTTGCCTGCTAGCGCTCTGCCTACCGAATTTTGCTGTCATAGCGTTGAGAGGAAGAATACCTGCACGCAGCTGCATAATGAGTTCCATGCCTTTGCTCAGAGGGCCTGTGCAGAGATATGGCTGCGGCTTGAAATAATTGATATCGTCATTGTATTATTATTACATTTCATGATATGCCATAGCAATAAGTGCCATAGGCCCCGCACCTCAAGCTGTCATTGTAATGCTGCATATATGTCGCTAAAGTAGATTTATTCCTAGCACCCTCCTCCCGAACAGCCCTGTCTCTTTCATATATACTCCACCTGACATATGCCCTGAAGCTAGGTAGGTGTCCCTCTCTCACTCTTGCTTGTAAGGTTTCCTCCTGCATGCCTAGTTCAGCCCTGAGTTTATTGAACCTCTTCTGCCAAGAAGTATAATTCCTGTGGCTTGGCCAAGATGCTTCAAGTGCCTGCCTGCTAAAGCTAGTAGTATCCTTTTGCTGTAATTTGAACCACCATTCAACCTTCCTCTGGTCCAACCAGCTAGATAGAGGTCTAACACCAGCTTCTGCCCTCAATACCTCATGGCAGATGTTTGGCTTGCAATGCAGTGATCTCTTCAAAACCTCTATTTGGATCTTAGACTCTATGGTATTTGTCTGCTGGGATGATGCCCACCATACCTCAGAACCATACTCAACCCTTGGTCTTATCAAAGCCAGCAGCATGGCTCTCTTAACCTCAAAGCTTACATGACGATTCTGGAAGAATGTTTGCAATGCATTAATGGAGGCTGTAGCTTTTTCAATCATACCTGCAATGTGAGCGTCCCATTTGCAATCACTAGTGAAAACAATCCCCAAGTATGTATATGCATCTAGTACTGGCAAATTCTCACTGCTAAAACTTACCTTTGGGGACTCTTTATTGGGGGGCAAAGGACCAAACACAACAACAGCACTTTTAGTTGGGCTCAGCTTAAAACGCCACTTACGACTGTAGGCATGAATCGTGTCAGCCATCTTCTGAAGCTCTTCCTGCGATTCTGCAAGCCCTACAAGGTCGTCAGCGAGCATTAGTGCTACCAACTTTGATCTACCTTCAATGTTACTCTCATCAGCCCTTCCTATGCCCTGTTCCCCACTACCACTATTATCTACCTCTTTTGGTAGGGGAACCCCCGGGTGCTTTTCCCATATCTCTTTTAGGAGACCGTTGATGGGTTATACATATTTGTGTTCATTATTGTACTTACCTCCGAGGTAGCAAGCTGATCGGGAGGTCTCAGGCGATGGCAGTGTGGCAAGCGTCCACTTTGTCATTGGGCTTTCATCCCTTAGGACCAGTGTGGGCAAGTTCTGCATCATTAAACGTGCGTTTGTTTGTTTGTCATTGAGACTAAGCCATGCATGCTTCACGACCTTTTGTGTGTCTTTCAGCTTTGTGCTTGTTGCTTTTGTTTTGGTGTATTCAGAAGATGGTGTTCATGTCTGTTATGGTCATTGTATTCTAGGTCTTAGTTCTGTGCGACAGACAGAAAGCCGGATGGGTACTGCTGACAATGCGATGCCACTTGTGAGGCTACATAGTGCGAAAGCCTTGACGGGGCAGTACTGCCCAACTGAGAGCAAATAAGCGGATTGTGTGTTCCGCTAAGATATCCGAGGACGATGCGGAACCTTCGTGCCGCGGGGCATCCGCCCACTGAGTCATCCGCCGAGCAGCGAGCACTATGTAGGGGTTATAGCACTCCCGCAAGGGCTCGAGAGGGGCGTAGTCGAGAGTTATTGCACTCCCTCGAGACTTTGGGGGTGCACTCGAGCGTAGCGAGCGTGCAGCCCCAAAGGCGAGAGGGAGTGCAATGACTCGAGCAGCCCCTCGAGAGCCCCAAGGGAGTGCCATCACCCACTTATGCCACGACCAGAGGGTTGCACTGTAGGCACCAGACCCCTGCACTGTAGGCACTGTAAGCACTAGACCCCTGCACTGTAGGCACTATAAGCACCAGGCCCCTGCACTGTAGGCACTCTGAGCACCAGACCCCTGCACTGTAGGCACCAGGCCCCTGCATTGTAGGCACCATATCACTCACCAAACGGGTTCTAGACCTCCAAGACCTCCTTGACCTCCTAGACCTCCTTCGCCTCCTTGACCTCCTAGGCCTCCTTGACCTCCTTGGCCTCCTTGACCTCCTAGGCCTCCTTGACCTCCTTGGCCTCCTACCCGGACCAGTCCTTGACCTCCCAGACCTCCTAGGCCTCCTTGACCTCCTAGGCCTCCTAGACCTCCTTGACCTCCTTGGCCTCCTGGTACCCGGACCTCCTTGACCTCCCAGACCTCCTTGACCTCCTTGACCTCCTAGGCCTCCTTGACCTCCTAGACCTCCCAGGCCTCCTTGACCTCCTAGGCCTCCTTGACCTCCTTGACCTCCTTGGCCTCCTACCCGGACCAGTCCTTGACCTCCCAGACCTCCTAGGCGTCCTTGACCTCCTTGAACTCCTTGGCCTCCTAGTACCCGGACCTCCTTGACCTCCCAGACCTCCTTGACCTCCGAGGCCTCCTTGACCTCCTAGACCTCCTAGGCCTCCTAGACCTCCTTGGCCTCCTTGAGTTGGCCTCCTACCCGGATCTCCTTGACCTCCTAGACCTCCCAGACCTCCTTGACCTCCTAGGCCTCCTCGTAGTCATGCAAATAAATAATCCATCTAGCCCACCTCGGTAGCTGCTAATGCAATGTGACCTTGCCTTGTCCTGCAGGCGTCCCCCTTCTTTCACCGTCTGGTGTTCAGCAAGGTGAAGCAGCGCCTGGGAGGACGTGTGAGGGTGGTGGTCAGTGGGGGAGCTCCCCTGGCGCCTCATGTGGAGGAATTCCTGAGGGTGGCCTTCTGCTGCCCTGTGGCGCAGGTGACTGGGTTGATTAGGAGACATCAGGGTCTAGGAAACGTGGAGGGGGCTGCATGTTAGGGTTTAGAGGGAGAGAGAGCCATTGGCAGTACGTCTTACAGGTGGGAGGTAGGGTGCAGGTCGCAGGGCATATGTGCTGGGTGAAAAGTCCTTTCAGGGAGGGACACATGAAGAGGTTGTACAGAGTGTTCATAGCAAGGAGAAAGAAACTAGAGCAGAGGGGCTGACAAGGGTAATGGAGGTGGCAGTGTAATGGGGAGGGGGGGCAGGGCAAGGCTAGAGTTGTTGATACCCTTAACCCATTCCAGAATGAGGTCCAAAAAGCCTGAAGTCTGTGAGAAAGACTAGATAGTTTGGTAAACAATTGCACTGGTAGGATGAGAGAAAATGAATCTGTCAGCAAAACTCATTACGCTTGCATATGTGCTTGGGGTACACTCTCCCATTGCCACGAACAATTAAGCAAACACAAGACGAAACATGCTTTTATTGCCATACGGGTAACTGCTTCCCATGACCATGCTGGTAGCTAATGCCTATGTTTCCTCCTGCTGTTGTGTTGCTCAGGGTTATGGGTTGACTGAGACCTGTGCTGCCAGCTGCATTGCGCTGCCAGACTTCTACCCTCAGTTTGCAACCAATGGGCCCGTCACTCCATGCACAGAGCTCAGGCTGGAGAGTGTACCTGGTAAGGGGGGGGGGAATAGAGGGGCTAGGGCTAGGGCGTCATGTAGTGGCTGAGGCTGGACGTTGTCAGAGCAGCATATCAGAGGTGCACAACCTGGCTTTTGATGACATGGACTTAGGGTTAGGGTTTGAGAGACAGTGATTGATGACTGTACCTTCAGCTGCTGCTTGGTTTAACTGGTGTGTGGTAGATGCATGCACTGGTTTGAGGGAATTTCATGTGCTGGCATGCTGTGGTGCTGCGGGCATGCTGTGGGCATGGCATTTGCGGGCATGCTGTGGTGCTTTTGTGCGGCAGGACAAGCTGTAGCTGACAAGGGTCCACTTGTGGCATTGCGTAAATCCTACCCCTCTGGTGGACTGCCTGAAGCCTGGCCCTCTTGCAGTGCTTAAATAACGTCTCTCTCCTGCACTGCTTGACCCTGTCCACTATTGCATCGCCTTAACCACGTTTATCTGTTGCACTGCCTAAGTTATGTCCTCTTTTGTGCGTCCTACACCCTGGCACTCTTTTGCACTGTACTAAACCCTGCTCCCACTTCTGCATTTTTCACCCTGTCCTGGTTTTGGCGGCCTCCGCAGTCTGCACAGCTATGGGCGGTGCCTGAACACTTTTGCCATCTTGAAGCCTGTGCATGTCCTCTGCCTCCAAAGCCTCTGCTTCTATCAAAGTCTTTAGGAGTGTGCTCCTTTATGCACTGTCCTCTCACTGCCTTCCCCCTTATCTGTTTTGCGAACTGAATGCACACGCTCAGTGATTGCATCTTGTTTTGAAATCCTCGGGCAGACTTCCTGAAGACCCCCCTGCAACCTTCGTTGAAATTCGCGAAAACCCCCGGAGGGCCTCGGAGATTTGCAGCAATACTGCGTTTTGGCCAAAAACGACTCCAAAAGGGCTAAAACGAAGCGAAAAGCCTTGTCAACTGTCGTCAAATTTCAGGATTCGAGAAATTCTCACTCGTTTTTAATTCCGAACAAATCGCCAAACTGCTCTATATTTCGGGAAAATTCACAATTCGCGCAAAATCTTTGAAGAAACGAAGTAAGATGCGTGCACTGCACACGCTCCCCTTTAAGCATGCAAGAAAGCGACTGGGTTTTCTTTCGCACGTCTAGACCCTTCTTTGTTTCTGCCACTGCCTAGCCTTGCGCTGTCTTTCAGCACTGTCTGAAGGCTTCTTGCTTGAATATCGCATGGTGAGCTTTGGAGTTGTTCTTGACCTCAGCCTGCTGCTGTTTCTTCCCCTGTCCCCCTCAGAGATGAATTATGATGCCACCAAGTCAGAGGAGCCAGCTGGTGAGGTGCTGCTCAGGGGACCGCAACTGTTCTCAGGGTACTACAAGGCGCCAGACAAGACAGCTGAGGTGAGGGTTTTAGGGTTTATGGGAAGGCGGTGGGAACAGCCCTGGGGAGGCGGGATGTGAACCCTGGATGATGGGTTCAGGGTACCGGTATCTTAAAGCCTAAAGTACGCCCCCTTGAGATGAATCATACTGGGAGTAGCATTGCATGGCTACTTGTTACTCCACAGCAGGGAAACTTGGGCTGTCAGAAGGTCCTCGAACATCTGATTAACCGTTCTTGCGAAGAAAGTGCAAGTGTCTGCCAGCACAATGTCTGCCCAGCACAATTGAACACAAGCAGCTGAGACCTATCTTGTAGCTGCCAGACCCTTGTATTACTTTCCTGGCCATATGGCATAGGAAACTTGATTCAAATGTCAGGTGGTGCCCTGCTGCTTTTTTTGGCACTGTGTTCCAGCGATGCTGCCAAGCGCGGGAGGTTGCTGAAAAGCCTTTGGTCGAACACAGCAATGCAGCGGTTGGATAGCCTGCAGTATGGGTCAAAGCTTAAGGTTTAGGTTTAGTTGTTCTGGTGGCGTTGCTGATGTTCCTTGTGTTGTGGTGCAGGTGCTTGATGCTGATGGCTGGTTCCACACGGGGGACATTGGTATGATCACTACCTCTAATGGCCTGAAGATCATTGACCGCAAGAAGAATATCTTCAAGCTCAGCCAGGTAAGCCGCACTCCATGATAGCCTCCTATGCAGTGCTCGACATGGTTCTGCACAACCTATTATCATCTCAAAACCATCTCAGACTGGTTGTTTGTCTATGCTTTGTGATGCTTTTCCCA